>JAPVRG010221109.1:0-10147 GCA_029783565.1 Rhagoletis cerasi | reverse complement strand
AATTCCCACTAATTTTTCAAAACTACTTGCTAGATCCCCTTTATTCATTATATTTTTGTGTTGGCAAGAAACCGTAAAAATTATTTAACAACAATAACAATAAGATCACATAAAAAAAGACCGTAGACAATTTTAGCTGTTGATGATAGCCGTGAAATCGCGGATAGCTGCAGTTACAAAAATGTTAACAAAGTTAGACTAGCGCACACAGCAACATACGAAAGAGCATGGGCATCCTCCACACAAGATTAACACGAAACAGCAAATATCAGCTAACACACAACAACAACACTGCACAACCCACAAGTCGAGCAGCAATCCAGTTAACTTTGGCAACATGTCATTATCACATAATAACTGCAACATGCTGAACCACAATAACAATTTTGTACAAGGAAGCAGTAAGCAGTTAACAACAAGCAGACAGACAAGTCAAACTGTGCAGACGAAGAAAGAAGAAGGAGAAACAAAATAGCTTCGAGTACGAGGAATAACGTTGGAAAAAAGTTGTGAAAAAAAACAGCAAAAAATGTTAGTTGACTTTAGCAGTCAAATTATACGGGTATGTGACGCTTGTATGCGTGGTTGCATCCCGCTGCACTGTTAATAGTTGCATGACGCAGCAGCAGCAGCGCAGACTGTTTTGTGTGTCCACTATAACAAACCAACCGAATGTGAACTGGTAACTGTTGCCTGGTCACTTCAATGCGAACGCGCACGAATGCATGAGTTTATTAAGTATACATATATGCATACATATGTACATAAGTGTGCACGTGCTTTTATGTGTGTACAATTGAATGTACTCGTATGTATGTATGCATGTGTATAGTCGTGTGTCGCCTTGTCTGAGGAACATGCAACATGCTACATATGTAAGATTGCCGCTAAACAAATTGTTAAAAGCTGACAGATTGTGCCAAGTTGTCGGTCGACGTCTATGCTTGCAACAACTTATTTACGAACTGCAATTGAGGCAACAGCATTGCTCGTACAAGCATATGGTACATATGTATAGACCTATATACATACATATTTATGTATAGTTAGTAGAAGGCTATTGCAAATTAAAATAGTTGGTGGCAAGTTGTGATTATATGTGTTACTAAAGCCTTGTGTTTTTTTCTGCTTATGCGGAAGTATAGAGGAGTTTCCCAAATCGCTTGCCGATGCTTATGGCATGGAAATATTTCCATAAGAGATTAATCTCATAAAATGGAAACAGAGTGGTATGACGCGGAAAGTTAAGCGCCTGCACAGGCGAGCTATGTGGGGTTGATATAGAGCGCTGAAAAGGGAAGCGATACGCATTTTCCGTAATAAAAAGAGAGAGGCCGAAGTGAGTGCGAGGTGCTTGCAATGCTGGCTGACGGGGAAAAACACCCGAAAATTTTAGCAGAAAGTTAGGCAACTTAAAGAAGGTTTCAAGACCAGGTCAAACTTCTGCAAGAAAAACCTTGATGACCTAGCTCTATTGCATGGTATTAGCACTGAAAGCAACGGAGAAGTTGAGCTAGATCCCCAGTCGATGACGACGGAACCGATATCCCATATTCAAGGCCGGACCCGCTAGTGGAAGCAAAGAAATAGGGAGGCCTCCTCTGCGATAGAAAGACCAGGTGGAGAAGGACTTCGCTTCACTTTGCATTTCCAATTTGGCACAGAAGAGAAATGACGGGCGCTGTTTAGTGGATTCGACCAAAATCGAGTAGGTGGCTACACCGCCAAACAAGACGAAGTAGTTAAACAGAAACCGCAAAGATAATTTTGTCATGTCCTTCTCATTAAGCTGAGTACGGCAAAGCTATGACTTTCCATTCTTGAAATACATAGTTTAATGGACTATCAAGACTCTTAATTAACATAAAATTTAATGAATTTCAGTTGATTTGATCTATAGAATTGAATTGAATTGAATTGAATTGAATAAAACTTAACTTAATTTAGTTTAGTTTGCTCAATGTTTCTTTTATTTTAATTTTATTTTAATTTGCTTAACTTTTTTCAATTTTATTTTAGTTTAGTTTTGTTAAGTAGTTTAGTTTGGTTTGGTTTGGTTTGGTTTAGTTTATTTATTTTATTTTTTTAATTTAATTTTATTTTTTTTTATTATATTATAATATATTATATTATATTTTATTTAAGTTTAGTTTATTATATTAATTTTATTTTACTTTTTTGTATTTTGTTAGTTTATTTCATTTTATTTAATTTTTTTAATTTTATTTTTTTAACTTTACTTTTACTTTGTTTAATTTAATTTTGTTTGACATTAATTAATTTATTTTTATTTAAGTTTCTTTACTTTATTTTAATTTAATTTAATTTAATTTAATTTTATTTTATTTTATTTTATTTTATTTTATTTCATTTTGTTAAATCCTTTTAATTTATATTATTTTATTTGATTTTGCTTTATTTTGTTTTGTTCTTATTTTATTTATTTTTTTATTTTATTTTGCTTAAGCTATTTTTTATCTAATTTAATTTAATTTCGATTAATTTAATTTAATTTAGTTTGATTTAATTTGATTTATTTTAATTTCGTTGTTGTTTATTTTAATTTGATTAAAATAATTTAATTTAATTTATTTTAATTTAATTTAATTTAATTTTATTTTATTTCGTTTTACTTTACTTAATTTTTTCTATTTATATTTCATTTAATATTTCTAATTTTACTTTATTGTATTATTTTATTTTATTTAGTTTTATTTTCAAATGCATTTGGATTCACCTACTTGTTAAGTCGAGTAAACAGGCAGAGACAATAGTGCCACTGTCCTAACGAATGCCAATTCCGTTTTCCAACAAGACCAAAAACAAAGTGCAATACAGTGCTTTGCGGGAGGTAAAGGTACATATTTGAGTTACTACTTGCATATGTATTTATGTATATTTTCCTTTTATGTATATTTTCCTTTTATGTATGTATATCTGATACACGCAATCAGCTAATTTTAAATATATTTAATGATCCTTACATAAATACCTATGTGCATGTAAATACTTTTACATGGGAGTCATTTTTCGTCAACTGAAGCCTGCTCTTTCTAAAAAAATCGGCTATATTCTTGAAACCTCGGTAACAACGTTTACTTTTAAATGATCAGTTGCGTTTTTTGAAATCCAATATGGTGGATCAAATACGAGGGTTCATCTTTTAAAAATTTATTGCATTTGCAATTGTTTCTCGGGGGTTTTCGGGGGAATCTCCATATTGGTTCCGCCATTTTGAATTGCAAAAATTCCTGATCATATTCGTAATCAGCAACCCCGAAAATCGCCGAGTAACAGATAATATAATCTTTTTTTTTTAACGGAACCAATTTCGGTGCGAGGTGAGCTCCAGTTGACGAATAATGCCTCATATATGTATAAACGTATTTGCACATACATACATATCCATTGCGAACCTTGCACTTGTGCAGTTGGCCACTAAATCTGCATACCAAACAAGCTCTTTAGCGGGCGCAGACAGATGCCGCAAAACATGTTTGTGCATAAAATTCGTATATTAACAGCAATAAGAATGCTTGCAACAATAGCACAATTGCCAACAGTTACTGCTGCGGCGGCAGTAATGCTAACAACAGCTTCTTCATCAGCAAAAACAGAAAAAGTTCGTGTCTTAAGTCTTTTGTTTGCCTAGCGCGATCATACACAGACACACACATATACATATGTACTTTGTTCGAAGCTCGACTATGTAAGTACTCTGCGTATTTTTCTTTTGCAGTTGCTGCAGTTTCTCTTATCGTTTGTTGCGCTGTGGCACACAGACGAAGGTGGCAATAGTTGGTGGCTTAGTGTTGATAAACTCACTGAGTTACATATTCGATGGAAAAATGCATTTATGTAGGTAAATAGGCATTGTGAAATTGAAAAATTGTTGTTGTTGAAGTGGCTGCCTTTGCAAGTGCAGGCAGCACATAAAAATTGGAATGCTGCAAGCTAAGGAAATTATGTCTGCAAGTTCTTTGCTTTATACCATTGCACTTTATACGCACATATGTATTATTGCTGTTTTTCTTTATTTGTTTTGCAGTAAAAAATGATTAAAAAATAAAAATAGATTACAAAATGCTGAACACAATTCAGGCAAGTTGAAAGTTGTTGGCGGGTTTTTGTTCTTGTTGTGTTGTTCACCGCTGCAAATGTATGTTTGCAATAATCGCCATATTTTCCACACCTTATACTCGATCGTCTGTGGCGTGTGCATTGCTATTTATTGACCACATTTGTAATCCTTTCTTCCATCCATGGTTTTGCGTTGCATTCGTATCTTTTGCTCATTCGCATTAGCGTCATCATTTCAGTTCTTGGCACAAGAATATAAGTCATAAGTTGAATGAACTATAAGCGACCTTACTAACACACAATTTATACGTATGTATGTATATATTTACATGTGTAAAGATGCTAAGCTTGAGAGAAAATAAATAACGCAGAAAAAAATCCTTCAGGGACGATGAGCGAAGATACAAATATTACTGCAGAAATTGACAAAAAGAATACCATCCAACACCTTTTCAACAGCTGTCCGATTCCGGTTAGAGAAAAAGCTCTTAGTTATAATTTTTAGATGATTAAGATGATGAATATTGAGCGAATCCCATGAAATGTTCTAATGTTTTGCAAGATTGTGGCCTTACTCCCCAGCATTGTGTAATTCTTCTGGGCGATATCTCCCATCTACGTTGTTTGCTATAACTTGGCAATTATGGCTCGAATTACTATTAAGAAGGACCCATAATTATGGTCAAAGTTTGCCAATGTTTGGCACAACGACGTTAAACTAACCTAACATTACCTTAAAAATAAATATTAAGGAAATTGGTTGTACACATGGCGAATAAATTAAACGTTATTTGTTTATTTTTTAAGGCAAGAATAAAGTTTAAAGCGTAAGTTAACCAAGACTTACGACAAAATTTAACTCAACTTAGACCAACCAACCATACCAGCAATACGTGTTTCTGGTTAGCCAAAACTCAACTTACCTTAGAAAACTTAGAGAGCTGTAGGATTTAGATTCCTAAGTTAAGTTTTTACGGAAATTGAGAGCGGTGAGAGAATCAGGCTTGCCATATTTTTGTTTTTGTATTTCTTAAAAATAAATGAACGCAATAATTTCTTTTTGCGTGCATTTTTTTAATGTGGCAATAGAAGCGGCGAAATGTCAATCAGCTGAAAAAGAAAATACAAAAACAAAATATTTTCGCTTCTGGCTTAAGTTGACGTGTTGAGTAATCATTCACGATTTCTTAAGGTAAGTAAAATTAAGTCTAAGTCTTGGCTAACTGAAGCTTAACTTACGCTTTAAGGTAAGTAAAATTAAGTCTAACTCTAGGCTAACAGAAGCTTCAGATTCCTAAGTTAAGTTTATACGGAAATTGAGAGCGGTGAGAGAATCAGGCTTGCCATATTTTTGTTTTTGTATTTCTTAAAAATTAATGAACGCAAGAATTTTTTTTTTTGCGTGCATTTTTTTGATGTGGCAATAGAAGCGGCGAAATGTCAGTCAGCTGAAAAAGAAAATACAAAAACAAAATATTTTCGCTTCTGGCTTAAGTTGACGTGTTGAGCAATCATTGACGATTTCTTAAGGTAAGTAAAATTTAGTCTGAGTCTTGGCTAACTGAAGCTTAAGTTGGCGTGGTATTTTCTGTTCAGAAAATAAAATAATTTTTGTTTTTGAAAATATTATACATGAAGAAAAAATAGACCATTCGTTATTTTTTTCGGGACCTTCCAGAATTTTCTCTTGATTTTTCTTGTTTATTCGGGGCCTTTTATGAATAATCTGGTTTAATGGTATATATTTAAAAAACATTTTTTACTTTTATGGATACCGGTTATTTTCTGCTCAAAACCTACTGGGCAAATTTTTTCTTTAGTTTTCGCTTAAAAAATAAAACGAACGGGTTCTTTGATTGAAATAATAAATATGAATATTTAAATGCAGGTTTTCTTATAAAATGTATACTCGAATCGGTCTTTGGCTAAAAATGCTTATTAAAATTAGTTAAAGCAATGCTCTGGTTGCGGTTAGTTGACTCGGATACCTTAAAAAACATTAGCATTAAACTTACCTACTACATATACTATATTGAAGTATGTACATTAGTGCCTCTCGCCTTACAGGTAAAAAAAAGTTGGCCGTTCATCCCCTCATATGAAGTGTTTTTGAAAAGCATTAAAAAAAATTTTTTTTTGGACAACCCTAGTACTCGCCCAATTACACTTTTCCTCATATCTTCGTCTTTTATAGTCGGATTTTAAAGTGTGATACACCAATGTTTTTGTATCAAGGAGGGGGGTTTCCTACGGAAGTTCATTGACCTCATGTGCTCCATTGTGGTACCTACCCACCAGATCTCAGTTGATACCACCCTAACGTACCGCCCTAATAGCATTAGATTAAAGATCGTCAAAAATCATTAATCTTTTTCGAGAGAAGTATTATCGATTAGTTCAGTAGATCCCGAAATAAACACATTTTATTTTTAGTTGGAAAGCCATACGGAAAAAACCAACTTTTCATTTTGTTTTCAATTAACTTCCGTAGAAAAAACCTCCTCGAGACAAAAACATTGGTGTATCACACTTTAAAGTCCGACTATAAATGTCGAAGATATGAAGAAAATGTACTTGGGCGACTACTTGGGTTGTCCAAAAAAATATTTTTTTTTATTAAACGTATTTATATATGTACAAATATGCGTATAAGTATTTTTCTATGACAACTTAAGCACACATTCGCGTACTCGTACGCACAGGAAGCAACTCAGTGGCTGGCAACGCACATTAAGTCAATTTATACAGAAAATTCTATTCTGCATGCGATGCGATGTCCGTCCGATACAATTACATATTGCATATGTATGCCATAGAAAATCATGTAAGACTCTACATACTACTTAAGTAGCAAGAAGAAATGCTAAAAAATAAAATAAAGAAACTACCCTGATATTAACCTAACAAACAACAGGTTTAATAGAAGTTATTTTCCACATTTTTTTTGTGTATATGCCTATATATACTTGTGTGCATAATGCAGTCAGTCAGTGTTGGATGGATGATGACAGGATGAGTAAAAGAATACACATATGTACACACACCCATACATAAATAAATATACATAAGCCAAGTTATACATGAGTTAAAGCATACGCTTACAGGCATGCAAGCTTTCGTTAGCACTCATGTATAATTTTATGCTGGGAGCGTTGCGAATTCTTAGAAGCAACCTGGTTGTTGAAGAAGATTCGATCGGTTGGTGAAAATAATGCAGCAGAGAGGGAGTAACAACTTCGACACACATACTTACACATGTATGCTTATAAGTTCAGGAAAAAATAAATGATTGCAGTTCATTGAAAGACATAAAGATGCGGCAAAAATTGCACGAATTGAGGCAAAACAAAAAGGTAACATTAAGAAAAATTTAATAAATTATAAAGAAATAAAAGTTACTATCGACATGAAAGAACCTTACAATCTAAATTTTTTTTAAGCTAAGTTTGCAGAATTTGCTGGCAACACAACTTTGTTAAGTTGTATACAAAAATCATAGTTTATATATTTTGCAACGATACATAGACCCTTTCTTTTTGCTTTACATCTACGTATGTATAACTGGTAAACAAAACAATCACTTTTTGAACAAAGTAGGAAAGCAAGTTTATGTTGAATGCCACCTTTAACATCGGGATGCAAATTTTTTTATATAATTATTTTATCCTCTAACTATTGCTGGGAGAGGGACTAGGGATGGAATAGTAGATTATGACTTTAGTCAAAAAACGACTCTTTGCTAAAAAAAACGACTTTTTTGAATCGAGTTCAGTCGTCACAAGTCGACTAGATTTGACTCTCACTCGATGACTTTTCGACTTTTGTCTACTAAGTACTTGATGGTAACATTATTACCCAATTTGTAAGTTTTAACATCCTATTGCAGTAGTGTAAGCCCAGTGCGACACCTTCTGCAAAAAATTCTAAAAAATCGACTGTAATTTTTAGCCACTTGAAACTTACACATAATATACATATGTACTAAAATTGAATGGGCTATAAAACTGTATACTCAAAAAAATTCTAACACTTCTGAGAAAAAGTTTTAAATTTGGTTGAAAATTTTTTGCATTTTTTTTAGTTTGCTACAAAGTTTTGAACTTGGGTTTATATGGAAATTAGTATGTGTGTTTTCCTGAATTATTTTATTTTAATATTTAAGTTCAATGTTTAATATTTTTTTGAATTATTAAAAATAATAATTTTCTGTTCATTACTTAATAAAGGAAGGGCATTAATTATTTTTGTAAATTTTTAAAATTTAAGTCAATTTAACAATTTATTGAGCTTGAGGCCGTTTTTAATGAAAATTATTGTGGAAGGAGTCTGATGAGGAAATGTGGTGATCTCCGAAATAGCAGCTATAATTCCTACCAAAATGTAAATTGTTGTTTTTTCCACAATAATTTTCATTACAAACGGACTAAAGCTCAATAAATTGTTGAATATAATTGTTATAAGGCCATAATTAACAAAAACAAATAAAGTCAATTTAAGTCATAAAGTCGACTAACAGAGGTGTTTAATCGACTCTAAGAATCGAAAACCTGAAAATCAATTCTGAAGTCAAGAATCGAAAATGCATTCTATGATATCGACGGCACTTTTAACAACACCCTCCCTGAGGCAATCGTAAGCCCTCTTTAAAAACTGGGCTTAAAAATCGCCGCTCTTCGATCTATCTATCGCTTGCTGTGAGGTAGAACTGTCACGGCGAAGTGAGACAGCGCTTCCAACCAGAGTAGAATGAGTAAATGTAGCCCACAAGGAGGAGTGTGCTTTCACCAATTCCCATTAATGGTTTCCTATACGTATAACGTAAATTTCGAATTATTCGAAAAATGGCAATTTGAAAAAACCGGTTTCTAATTTTCAAATCAGGAAAAAACCGGGTAAACCGGATATTTGAATAATTGGCAGTCTCATAACATCTTATATAAATAAAATATATCTACGGTCAGCTAAAAAAAAGATAAAGCAAAAGTACAATACAAAACTTTTTTAAGTTAAAAAAAAGAAAATGAGATCTCATAAAAAATTCAATATCTTTTCTAAGTAAGAAAAAAGTACATGTAAATGGGCGTTGCCACGCCCACTTATGGATTTATATGTATATCTTGGTAACCACTTTACCAATTTCTACCAAACTTGGCACAAGTGTTGATCTTGGTCCAACATAAAAAAGGTTACAAAGTTTTGAAATCGGACAATAACCACGCCCACTTCCCATATAGCGGTAATTTACAGAAATACGAAAAATCATGATTTGAAAAAAAACCGCCCATAAATTTATGAAAAAAACCGAGGAAAACCGGTTTGGAAAAACCGAGTCAATCACCCTAGTACTTATGTAGCTAGGCTACAAGACTTAAGCTACAAGCTTTGAGTTCTTACCGGCCTTAACTGATCATTGTATAATTGACACCTTGCTCAACAATACCCTTCACCACTTATATTCAGAGCCGGATTTACTTGAAATGCCGCTCTGTGCCCTTTTAAAAATGCCGCCCTTTTATCTTCATGAAATATAGTAAAAATTTATTTTACGTATGCAATTCACAACTGAAATATTTGTATTTAAGTAACTAAATGCAAAACATTTGGTTAAATTCATTCATTGTTTAATATGAGATAATAATTATATTTATGTATGTGTTCTTATGTATAACATGTGTTAATAAAACTGAGAATTTTTTAAACTTGTGAGATCTAATACATAAGTTCAAATGCAAACGCGTCTGACTTTTTTTCTGCAAATTGAGTGATCAATTCTTCACAATCCAAGCGTTGGAGTAAATCCGACTCAAGCACAGAATTGCTAAGCTATTTAGCCGATTTGTCCCCATAGATGAGCGTAAATAGTTTTTAACCCTTTTCAAACATGAAAATGATCGTTCTGCGCTGCAATTCGTTGAAGCTAATGGAAAAATTTTGTGTTTTTCACGCAAGATATACTGAAGGAAACCTACCCAAGAAAATGTTTACAGTTTTCCGGAGCATCCAGTACTCAAGTAAAGCAAGAGGGTCCCAAAAAATATTCAAATCAACTTGAAGTAAAAAACCCACG
>JAPVRG010221108.1:2199-13088 GCA_029783565.1 Rhagoletis cerasi | reverse complement strand
ATAAATGGTACTTACCTTTGACTTGCAAATCCATCACAAACATAAATAAAACACAGCAAAATAAAGCAACGGTATACAAAATCGCAATAACACCCAATATAAAACTAAACAACACGCGTGTCCTTTTTTCCGATAACAACAATTAATTACTTATCCTCAAACAATATCAATGCAAAAATTATTTCTAATTCGTAATAATGAGAATATTGGTTGTCATTTTTAATAATCATAATTCAAAAATTCATTGACGACTTTTGTCCAGCTAGCTTGTTCTATTCGAATCACTGTGGAACGTTGAAACGAGTTGCCACGACATATATCAACTTTTATTATTGCATCATGATATCATTATAATTTTTAACGGTAGACATATGTTTTACAACACAAAAAAATTGGCTTGAAAATTAAGTGTTTTGGCTAAAATTCGTAATTCACAGTTGATCACATTCTGGAGTCAAATGTCCCACCAGTCACAATGGAATGGCCCATATGTATTTTGTTTGTTACTATTTTTGCCCTTTTCTCTGTGCTTCGTAGTTGTAGTTGTTGTTGTTGCTGTTCACGTTTATGTTGATTTTTATGTTTGTCCAAGGAATTATTGATTTTTTATTGCTCTTTTTCGCCGCCGTCATTGGCGACATTTTCAACGTTTTGTTACTTTTATTCTTTTTTGTTTAACTTTTTTGTATGTGTTTCAGCCCAATATTTCTTTCTATTTCTTTGACTTTTAACATTTCTGAGTTTTATTTATTTTCATTTACTATTCCTTTTGACTGCCTGTCGCCCGTTCATTTTCTCATAGTTCACTGCCACTCCACTAGCAGTTCGGAGAATTGTTGGTAATAATTTTGAGTTTATTAGCCTATTTGAAAGAGTGGGACTTTAGTTCAAATTAACTTCGATTTGGTATTTTGTAGTTTATCTGATTGAAATCAAGAGACATACATATGTATGTATTTGCATGTGGCATATGATAGGACAGGAGGCATACAGAACATAAGCCTTGGCTAATAGATTTTGTTATGATTAATTTCATTGAAATGATAATGAGGCTGAGAAAAAGAATTTACTTCAAGATGGATATTTTTTTTGCAGAATCGCTTTTCGACGTCGCTAGAAGAAATGTCGCGCTTGTACCTTTGAAAGAAAATAGTAATGTTTGACTTTTTTTCGTTTTTTTGTCAGGATTCATTTCTGTTAGAAACAGCAAAGATCTCTAGAAGTTAAGGAGTTCTTTCAGGAGACAAACTGGATTGAGCTATTCAGTAAGGCAACTCCCTTACGTGCTATCGAAGATGCGGGTTTTTCTAAGATTTGGCTTATTGCAATTTACCAGGCATACAGGGCCAATCAGTTCATTGACAGTGGGCTTCAGCCGGCTGTTTCTACGGTAGTTGGCGCGCATGGATTAAAGAGAGTACACTTTAATTCTGGTCCGAGCATATTCTCCATAAGAGTTGATACACACATCAGCTCCTCGCTGCCGTACTTGAATAGCTCGGCAGGTAGGACGCCAGATGCCTGGTTGTTCTTCTTCCGCGAAATTGCAATTCGTACCTCGTTGTAGTCGGGGTTGGTTCCCGACCGGAGGCAAGAGTTCATCTTCTCTATTGGTTTCAGGGCCATTCGTCAAGGGAGGAGAGGGGAAATTTGTCTCCATAATTTTAGTAAGTACACTCTGGACATTTGTCACTACGTCGCTTTGTTTGTTCTTACAGAAATTCTCGCTGGTATTAAAACCTTCAGTAAGACGTCTAATAGTTTGATAGATTTTTCGTGCTTTTTCCCTGTCGGCCAGCAACTCAAGTTCTTGCCACTTATGTACGTATTTCCACCTCTCTTTTTGATACATAAAATGCGTAGCCTTTACTGCTTCACTTCTCCTGGCTAAGTTCGTTATAGGATCGTGACCAGGGCAGTTGCGCTCCAAGCGCTCGTAGAAGAGATTATTGGACGCTTCATCATACTCTTTCTTCGACCCGTAGGAAAAAATTAGCGAAATGTTGAAGTAGATTGTGGCAAGACGCACGCCCACCGGGGAGAACGACAAAGTCTTTGCGACCAAATCTGTCTCCCATCACAAATCCAGTGCAAATATGCGCTTTGCCATGTAAAGGCAGATGTAGAAGACGCTACAAGGTTCAATGCTTTCCCCACCTTGCCGCGTCTGTCACGCATTTCTTGGATGGCGGTGTTGCCAGCCATAGACTTTTCGACTGCATCAACCAGTCTGAGTGCTGTTTTCGGCAAGCGTTGTTGTGTTTTGTACCTCGTTCCGATAAAAAAAAAAAAACCAGCCGCGCAGATGCGCATTCCTTATTAAGGGACCGGACCGTGGTTGTTATCAGTAGAAGGGGGTTTCTTCCGCGGCTTTTTGAACTTTGTCATTGGAAGGGGTTTCTGCGTCGCGGGACCCAAACACAGCGTACAACTGGAGCCTGAGAGCATGCCCTTTTTTATATAAATTTTAAGAAATTTTTTCACAAAATATAATCTTTTATTTTAATTTTATTTTATTTTATTATTATTTCACTTTATTCCTAAAATATTTTTTTTCTCAAGTAAAAGTTCTCAGCACTACTCTAATCGCCTCACTTACTTTCACTTCCAGCCTTTGCTCTCAAACCACCGCTCAATCGCCTCAACATCAACAACAGCAGCAACAACATCAGCAGTCCCAGCACCAGCAACACCACTCTTCACAGCTTCATCCTCACTCCCTGCCTCACACACAATCGCCACTGGGCGCAACTGCAGCTGGTACCGCAGCAACGTCTGGCCAATGCAGCCCGCTAACGTTGCCGCCACAGTCGCAGCCACTGCAGCCAACAATCACTTCACTGGCGTCACTTAGCAGTCATTACAATACGCCGCCCAACTTGAATTCCAGCTGCAGCCTTTCATCAGGATTAAGCGCCTACCCTTCGCTTAGTGCCGCCACAACTGCGTCATTCAGCCAATCGCCCGGCAGCAGTTTCTCCACATATCAGCATCCACATGCGACAACCGACGGCAGCACGAGCGGCGTCGATGGGCCACCAGGTCTTAGTAATGCGAGTGCGACGAACGTGGGCCGACATTCTCATGCGGAGTTAGGAGGTGGTGTTGGTGTGGGTTTGGGTGGCGCAGGCAACACAGGTATGTCTCACTGGCTCCCAGCGGAGTCACATTTAGCATCAGTGAAGACGGAGAATCGCAGTCCTGGGCTAAATAACAGCGGCGGTGGCGGCGGTACATCCAGTGTGAATGCCAGCAGCGGAGGCATTGAGACCCAGTCGTCTCTGGGTGGCAGCAGCGCCACACAATTGGATGGTAGTGGGGCTATCACTGGCAATGGAGGTACACCGGGTAACAGTTCAATCTATGGTTGTTCTTCGGTAGGCGTCGGCAGTTTGAGTGGCATGGAAAGCAGCGTTGCGGGCATAGGCGCAAACTCCTCTTCTAGCGCGGCCATGGTGGCGGTAAATTCATCAGCTGCAGCAGCAGCCGCAGCGGCCGCTTACGATACCAGCAAACACGATTACTACAACTACTACAATAGCATGCAGCAGTACACGCCACCATTCTACTCTACCTATGGCACGCCCTACACGACTGCGGCAGCGCGCGCTGCCACTAAAATCGAGCCCAGTTCGCCATATCTGACGTCGTCGTATGCGACTGCCGCCGGCAATAACAACTCTTCTCAACTGTATTCAACCGCCTACGGCTATAACAACTTTGCGCAGTTCGGTACGGCAGCCGCAGCGGCCGCGCAGCAGGACTACGGCGGCTATTATAACGATCAGTATGGTAATTACTACAATCCGGCTAGCTACTCGCCGTATGCGGCCGTAAGTTCGCCCAGTTCGAGTGCGGCCAGCCACGGCTTCCATGTGGGCGCCTCTAATTTGTCGGAAAGCCCCACCGATACGCATTCGACCACGCCTGTGCTGCACGCCACACACTCACCACACTCGCCGCTGCCGATCTCACCGAATTCCAATGCTGCGGCGCTGAACGCCAACGCCAACGCAGCTGCGGCAACGGCACACACCAAAAGTACGCCTACCAGCAAGAGTGGGCGCTCACGCGGTCGACGCCATCAGCAGCCGAGTCCGACGCGCAGCACCACTTCGGACACACCAAACAGTGATGCGGTTAAGCCGCCTGAACGCGTCTTTATCTGGGATCTGGATGAGACGATCATCATTTTCCATACGCTACTCTCCGGTTCCTTCGCCAATCGCTACACCAAAGACCAAAGCACACTGCTGACGATCGCCTTTCGCATGGAGGAGATGGTCTTCAACATGGCCGATACGCATTTTTTCTTCAACGAAATTGAGGAGTGCGATCAGGTGCACATCGATGATGTGTCCTCCGATGATAATGGTCAGGATTTGAGCAATTATAACTTTGCGACAGATGGTTTCCATTCGGGTGCGCCACCCGGCGCGCCACCAAATCTATGCCTGCCAACCGGCGTGCGTGGCGGCGTCGACTGGATGCGTAAGCTGGCGTTCAGATATCGAAAGATTAAGGAGATCTACAACACCTACAGGGGGAAGTGAGTAGACTGGCTGTCTTGTATTTGGGAAAAATCTAATAAAATTTAAATTTTGTTTTGTTTTATTATTTTTTTAGCGTTGGTGGCTTGCTGGGTCCTGAGAAGCGTGACGCCTGGCTGCAAATACGCTCCGACATTGAAATGGCTACCGACAACTGGGCCTCGCTGGCCACAAAGTGTCTGAACATGATCGCGCAGCGCGAGAATTGTGTGAATGTGTTGGTGACGCAGACGCAGCTGGCACCTGCGTTAGCTAAAGTGCTGCTCTTTGGGCTGGGTGGCATTTTCTCCATCGAGAATATCTATAGCGCGCACAAGATCGGTGAGTGGGGGAAAAAATGAGGAATGAAATGAAACGTAATGAGGTGAAATTAAATGAAATGAGTTGAAATGAGATGAAAATATATGAGGTGAAATAAAGTGTGATGAAGTGAAATGAAAATAAATGAAATGAGTTAAAATAAGATAAAATAAAATGAAATTCAATTAAATTAAAGAAATAAAAATGAAATGCAATAAAATAAATAATAAGAAAAAAATTAAAAATTAATGAAAATATGCAAAAAATAAATAAATAAATAAATTTTCTGTAAAATTTTCTTTTTTCCTTTCCCTTTCCTTTAGGCCATGACACCTGCTTCGAACGGATTATGACACGTTTTGGCCGCAAAGGCACCTACGTCGTCATAGGCGATGGCACCGAGGAGGAGAATGCGGCGAAGACGTACAATTTTCCCTTCTGGCGCATTTCGTCGCATAGTGATATACGCGCACTCTACACAGCGCTCGATATGGGTTTCTTATGAAAGACGCGCTGCTGCAGTTGGATATATTGCGCGACACTTACACTGTAAAAAAATGAATATGAAGTAAATTAAATGATGACAATTGTAATATTAAATAAGTATTGAGTTTATTAACAAACAAAAAAAAAACGCATACATACATAAATACTTATGTAACTACAGTTATAAGCGAAAATCTCTTGCATGTAAATTAAATATTGTTGTAGCTAAGCAAATGTACGCACCTAAAAATTAAAAGACTTCTTAATCACTATATTTAGTTAAAATAAATTAATCAATAATCAAATAAGTTAAGTAAAAAATGTATACAAATAAAATAATAAAAACACAAAAAAAATTAAAAATTTTCTTTGTTGCCTAAATGCAAAAAAAAAACACTAAGTTATGTACAAAATGTAAGACACGTTCGTTCTCCTCTCTAAAATGTATTATATTTATCGAAATATTCTAAAAATAATAATAAAACAAAATTCGTAATAGTTTTAGTGTAAAACATTTAAAAAAATTAAAAGTGACTAATGTACCCAAAGCACTATGCGAACGTATTTTT
Organism: Rhagoletis cerasi; assembly: GCA_029783565.1. Taxonomy (NCBI): domain Eukaryota; kingdom Metazoa; phylum Arthropoda; class Insecta; order Diptera; family Tephritidae; genus Rhagoletis; species Rhagoletis cerasi. The sequence goes on along the minus strand of JAPVRG010221108.1, from coordinate 7,183 downwards.
TTCTTGTTTGTTTTTTTACTCTCAATATAAATAATCTGTAACCCAGTGGATTGTTCTACATATAGAACATTTGGACCGCCACAAATCCCAAGGGGCGACTTTAAATTCAAGTATTGCTCGAAAAAATCAAATAAAAATTAAACTTATCAGCGCCCTTTTAGAGCGAAGAAATAAAAATTGGGAAACTAAATTTTCTCGTAATTCTATCTGCCCGTAAAGATATACCGGTTTGCAAACCATAATAAAAAAATTTCATAAGAAATTGTTGTTTCAAATAGGCACTTAATAAAAAAGTTAGCTGTAAGTGTGTATGATATAAAATTAGATAACTAAAATGAAATTTAAAGTCACCAAAAAAAAAAAAAAAATTACAGACAAAATTAAAAAACCTACATAAAAATGAAAACTAATACAATATGAAATATTTTAAAATATCGCCAGTTAGTTAAAAAAGTAGCAATGAAATTTCTCTGTAAAATTAAAAAAAAATTAAAAATTAAAGAATAAAAATGCACTAAGTTACAAACATTTAAAATTTTCATGTGGTTTTCTTAATAAATACTTTTTTAATTTTCAGAGATGGGGGTAGTGCACTAAATTTTCAGTTTCCACTAATAGTGATAGTGCAAATTTTTTTAATTGCTGCTATTGGCGTTTAGTGGTGAATTGCGAAATATCAGCCTCACTATACAATAGTGATAGTGAAATGAAAAAAAAATTTCAATAAAATTAATACATAGTAGAATAGTGGAAAAAAAATTTCAGCCTAGTGCAACATTTTTTTCTACACTAAAACTTATAGTGTAAAAATATCCAGCACTAAATTTTTGGAATGCAGAATTTTTTCAGTAAATTGAAGAATTGAGTTTTACAGTTTATCACATATTATTCTACATAATTTTTTTAATTAAATTTAATATGGAAAATGACAGAAAAAAACTAATTTTTCACTTAAATTGCTTTCGTGAAACCGATAGTTAGACACTTTGTAGATTATTTTACTAAAGTTTGAAGAAATTTTGGAGATTTTTCCTAATTTTCGTACACAGTTTCATACTTGAATTTAAAAAGGGTTTGCTAAAATATAAGCCATCTTTTAACACAAAATTAACAGAAAATTTTTAGCGTGTAAAATATTGCGAATATTAACAAGAAACCAGGGACCGAAAATATTCGTTAAATATCATGATTTTTATTTTTCAATCAAAAAATAATCGTTGTTTTATGATTTTTATTTTTTCGATCAAAATATAATCGTTATTTTTGATTTTGATATTTTTGATTAAAAAATAATCGTTATTTTTGATTTTTATTTTTTCGATCAAAAAATAATCGTTATTTTGGATTTCTATTTTTTCGATAATTTTTAACCGTTATAACGGATACTGCTTTTTTATGACCGCTTTAAATCTTTTATGATCAAAAAAATAAAAGTCAAAAATAACGATTATTTTTCAATCGAAATAATAAAAATCAAAAATAACGATTATGTTTTGATCGAAAAAATAGAAATCAAATTTTAACGGTTAAATTAAGATTTTTATTATAAAGATCATAACCGTTACGGTCCCAGAAAAACCGTATGCTCAATTTTGTGAGTAACTGTATTTAGGTCTCAGAGCCTCAAAATGTTGGCTCGAAAATTTGCATCAGCATTAATTTTTGAAAGTTAAGTGAAAATATTTTTCATGCAGCTTTATGTAGTGAATATTAAAATTTGTTCACTATTTGAGTGTAGTGTCGATTTGTTCACAATCAGTTAATTTAGTCATAGTGAAACAAAATAGCACTATCACTAAAGTATTTAGTGGTAGGGAAAAAATTTCCACTATCACTAAGCTTTTGATATATAGTGAAAAATCTATTTTTTTCCAATATACTTAGTGCTGGTGAAATGCATAGTTCACTCAAAATTTAGTGCACTACTTCCAACTCTGATAATTTTCCAGCTAAATACTTGTATAACTTTGCATGTACTTCTTTTAAATTCGATTTAGCTATCTATTTAATCCTTAACTACCTACCATACGTCGCAAAGACCCTGTGGAGTTAATAATCGTGAATATTTTTGCCACCGAGTTTCGCATTAACCTGTTCGTTTCTATATATTTTCTCCGTTCAACCGTTCGTCGAGGCTAGATCGACGCGTATTTGTCCCGCGTGAGTAAAGAAACTACTATTGCGGGTCTGAGATATCTATGCAATTTAATTTAATGCATGATTTAATGGAAAATTTTAATCTTTTTCTGCGTTTATTGTTTATTGAACACAACCCGGACCCGGCGAACTTCGCCCCGCCCCGAACTAGTTTTTTTATTGAAACATTTTAGTCCAATAATTTCATCAACAAATCACGTTCACGAATTCCAGTTACATATTTATCTAGTCTGATTATAACTATGTGGTCGTCAGAAGGCATATCTATAACCTAACCAAAGCATTGTGTTCTTGAAGAAGTTCTCCAATAATCTGGCGTTTCATAGCACGGTTAATCGCACAGTGCTGATCAATTTGGATATCAAAGTTGCCGACCTAAATCAGTGCAACTGGCCTTCAAAATGGTATTCCAATCACTAAATTTTATTTATGAGGCTTTGGCTTTTTAATAACACTTTTTTTTGGAAATACCTAAATTTAAACAACGCGACTTTTTTCTGTGCGTACGTGGGCTTCTATCTTCAAAATGAGGTCTCACCATTGCATTTGATAAAATATTAAAAAATATGTCGTGTTCTAACACAAAAATATTTTTGGAAAATAAACTGGGCTGGGATGAGCTGAGTGAGGTGAGTAGAGTTGAGTTGAGGTCAGTTGAGGTGAGGTTAGTTGAGGTGAGCTGAGGTGAGTTAAGTTGAGTTGAGGTGAATTGAGGTAAGGTGATGTTTCAATTCCATTCTGCCGCTGAAGAAGTTTCATTTCCAAAAAGTCATCGAAATCAGTCAATCCGTTCTCGAAATATCATCGAAAAAGCAGTTTCTAAAAAAGAAACGATGAGAAAATGCATATTTTTTCATAATTTTTTTTGTGAATTTTTCCGTTGTTTTAAAAGTTATTCTGCTAATCGGAGCGGAAACAAATTCAACAAATCAAAGATCATAAAAACCGGTACAGCCGTTCTTGAGTTATAAATGGTATAACTAACCCGACTTTGTTTTATATATAAGGATTAAAAAAATAATATAAAGAAGTTCCTCTTCCGAATGTAAATTTTTGTGGATCTCGTTTTCCAAATACATATGTATATATATATATAATAATATATAGTGACAATTATTGGAGACAACAACAAAAAAGGTTGATTTTCCTGTTATTTTTTTTAATGAAGAGTTGAATATGTTCTAAACAGAATTTTAATGAAAGGCAAAACTTTTGTTTGCTAATATGTATTTACAAGCGTAAGTTAATTTACTCTGTGGTCCCACAGACGTATGCTAAGTGGTGGTGTGACGATAATTTGTGATAGGTAGTTAAGGGTTAAATACTAAATACACCAACTAGCAAAAGCGAAAACCTAAATATGTAATTATGTATATACAAAATTCCTTGGTTCTTGTTTGCATTCTGCAAGTTTGAGAGCAACTGCAACATTCACTGCAGTTTCTTTGCCGAACTATCAACATTCAGTTCGTCGTTTGCTGTCAACCGGTGCGTTTGGGGTTTCGTTGCATGTGCAAAAATTCGATTTACATATATGGAAAATTCTAGAAAAATTACAGAATTATATTCGCAAAAAGTTTTTAAATTTTTTCAATATAGGCTATTTCAAAATTAAGTAGTGCAATCATCTTCAAAATCAATTTTAAGTATGTGCGTCTAAATTCGTGATTGGAAAAAATGAAGCGTCACTTTGTAGCGAACTGAAATACGAGCGTGTGGAAACGGAAACGAGTGAAAAAGGAAGTGAAGAAAACTTGTCTAAAAATGAAAAATGAGATAGAAGTTTGAAAATCTTAAAAAAGCTGCATAAATAAACATTTAAAAGTAATTGTGAACGTAAATAAAGTAAAAACATAGCCTGCAAAGCGGTTAGCAGGGCCGTATAGTGTTGTTGGATATGTAAGCACATGCCGTTTAATGCATAAATATATATATGTACATGCATATCTCTAAATAAATGCAAAAGTTAATCATGTCGGAGATGGGGAATTATAACTTATTTATATGTATGTATGTATGTATGTACTTAGATATGTATGTAAATATGTATATAGCATACAAATTATTGGCAGAAAAGCCCCCAAACTGTGGTCATTATCCATTTGCACTTCCGTTGAAGTAAACTAGCAAAAGCTAAAACCTCTCTAACGTTCTAATAAACCATTTGACTGCCACTAGTAGAATGGGTTGCTCAAGTTTGAGAGCTGCTGGTAAACTTGTTGCACTTGCTTTACCGAATTGTTTTCCATTAGTTCGCCGGTTGCTGCTAACGAGTGCATTTGTATTTTCATCCCGCCTGTGAAAATTTGTGAAAAGTGCAAAAATTTAATGAAACAATAGAAAAATATGTGCCAAAGGTGGTTAAATGTGATCAATGTATTGCATTGCAATAATATATGGTGAAAAATCTCTAAAATTATGAGTGTAAAGTAAATCGTGCGTGAAAAAGTGAAACCTCGTCAGTGGAGCGCTAGCGCTCCATTCTCAGCGAAACTCAATTGCGCGCGTGGAAACGGAAGCGAGTGAAATAGGAAATGAAAAAAAATCGTTAATAAGGTGCGATAATGTAAAAATGAAATGAAATCGAGAAGAAAGCAATAGATAATAAATGACGAATAAAAAGCAGAAATGTGTTAAGCCATTTAAAATGTGTTAAATTGTAATAGGTGGCAATGTAAATGGCTATGTATTTGTTTAGGCAATTTGTTAAAGGCTTACAGCCAGCGAAAATTAGTTCCTCTGGGAGCAGCGCTGATTACAGGGTGAAAAATAATTAACGTTAGTAAAAAATTCCGGCAACAAGTGAAAAGGTGAGTTGTTTTAAGAA
>JAPVRG010221106.1:0-10759 GCA_029783565.1 Rhagoletis cerasi | reverse complement strand
AGTCGTCAAAATGGTTTACTCCTCTCTGGGGCATAATTCTAAAAGAACGGAAATTCTCACCTTTGTAAAAATGGGATTATTTTTTAAGAAGCGAAGAACCTTTAGCTGCGGATATCAGAGTTTGGGATAGAGCACTAATTTTTGAGATTTCTCTAATAGCTAGTGATAGTGAAATATACAAATTTTCCAATCAGCAATCGAGTAGTGAAGAAAAATTTGTCATCAGCAATGGGAAACATTTTTTTCTTCACTAATTGATAGGGGGAAAAATTGCAACACTAATGTTAGCGGAACAAAGAAACATTTCATTAAATACAAATAGTGAGTTAGCAGTTTAGCGCATATTTTTATTTTTTGTTGCAGTATTTACATATTTTGCGTTACCAAAACACATTTTGTATATGAGCCAAATTACACATTTTTTATGATAACTCAATTCCAGTGCCACCTGGTGTGGAGATTTTTTCAAACCTTGTATTGTTAATCACGAACACATCATGGAAATAATTAACCCCATCGGCCAAGTCGATATCAAGTAATGATGTTACATTTGTACATAATACATGCGGCATTTGAGGTTTGGCTCGAAATATTGTATGAGCATTAATTTTCGAAAGTTTAGTGAAACAATGTTTACTTACAGCTTATATGTAGTGGCTGTTTAAATATTTCACTATTTATCGCCAGCTTAGTGATAGTGGAAACTTTCTTCACTACCACTAACTTTTGTTATAGTGAAACAAAATATCACTATCACTTAAGTTTTTAGTGGTAGTGAAGAAAGTTTCCACTATCACTAAGCTGGTGATAAATAGTGAAAAATTTTATTTATTTCAATATATTTTGTGCTAGTGAAGTGCATAGTGTACTCAAAATTTAGTGCACTACTCCCAACTCCGACAGACATTCCCACTAAACAGTTTCCAGGCTTTTGGTTTAACGATAACGCTTGTTTTCAAAATAGTTACATATAGTATTCATATGTAGTATTTATATGTGGATGTTTCAGTTGCCTAATTAATTAACTCCACTTTTTCTAAAAGCCTTTTCAAAACCTGATTGATACTCGTATTGCATCAAGTCCTTTCACTTCCTTGAATTTTATTTTTTAACAGCTGGCAGTTCTTTTTATGTTCCAACCTAGACTTAATACAATATGAGCATCAATCTAAGCGGTTTCGAAAAGGCTTTTTCAGAACACGGAGTTAATCGATTTGGCAACTGAAATATGTGCGATAATAAATTTTATACACGAAAAAAACGACATAGATGCATGTGGAATTGAAGTCATATATAATATAACTACGTTTTTAGGTTTCTTCTCTGACGTCAGGATTTGTCTTGAAAAGGCTGTAAAATCCCAGGATATGGTAAATTGCAAAAATTATCAAAAAAATTCTGAGCAATGAAGAATAATAATATGGGTATCCAAGCAAAGAGAAAATTCTGAGAAAATATCCTTTTAAAGATACATAAACTGTTAAATTTTTAAGAGGACATTTTCAATACTAATTTTTTCTTGTGCTCCAAAATATCTAGTTTCTTCATTTCATAGAATTTTCTCTTTTATTGAATATCCATATTGTTATTCTATATTGCTCTGGAATTTTTTTGATATTTTTTGTACATTCAAGGAAAATCCTGACGTCAGGGGGGAAAACTAAAAACGTAGTTATACTATATTTGACCCATAGTTTCACTAGTACATCGATTTTTTCGTTAGTAAAATTTACTATCGCACGGTATTATATGCCAAAAGACAGCTGTCTAGAACCACATGTACACAAGTCGTCAACAAAAAAAATTCTGCATTGCAAAACTCGTTATTTATGAGTATCCTAATCGCTACTTGTATTTTACTAATGCGGTTTTCGTGCCAAAACTGAATTGCAGCTATCTACTTTACCTTCCCTTGTTTTTTTTTTTTTTTGTTTTAAGAAAACGAGGCATTCCATTGCTTACGCATATTAGTAAATAACAACAAAGTTTGGTAACATTTACGACAATAATTATATCAAAGCATACAATATGTTGCATTGGCTTTACTGAGAGCATTCAGTAAGAGAATATTAACACTGAAATTTACAGTTTAACGTTCTGTATAAATTTAACATAAAATGTTAACATCAGGAAAATTCAGACGTAGAATGCATTAACACACACATAACATTGATACATATAATAATACATGTTCATTTACGAGTACAATAGCTCAATAACTCAAATTAGTGTTTACGTCCCCATTGTGTATAATGGCGTGAATGATTAAAACCTTTATGAACCAAATAATTAGACCATATCAATGTGGCTCACAACCTTGAAAACCCCTCACTGACCAGAGTTTCACAGTGCATCAAATTCTGGAGGAGACCCTTGATAAGCATCTACTTTAGGTCGATTCTATAACATGAAAAGAAGCTGCCACTACGACTCAAGAGGCTCTTTAATCTGCGTTTCAGAGACAGGACGTTCAATTATCGTCATAACTAAAAGCGAATTCAGAGAAGACCGCCCTTTATGAAGTGGTTTGAACGATTGAGAGCTTGCTTTACAACAAGAAGATCACTATGGCTTCCATAACAAATACTGAAGGTGCCTTTAGTAATATCAATACAGGTTCTACTATACATATGCACATGAGGCGCTAATGTTGTCAGACTAGAAAGCGAAAATTAATTTATACGCAGCGTTAGAAAGCTAAAATTTCGGTCAAAGATGAACGTTTTTAGTGCAAATTTGAAAGGCGAGAGGGAATGGGAAATGTTCTGCGGAATGTGACAATTTTTTTTACCTTTCTTAAAATTTTTTCAAAGTGATTTATGGCCGCCTAGATCATTAATGAGACTGTATTTATATATACGTAAAGTAACGTTGATCACAACTTTTAGCTTCATCCAGATTGAACAGTATCTCTCCGCGACTTTTTGGGCGAAGCAAGGCCTTCGACAAAGCGAATCACTGTAATAATTTCCAATATTATTTTAAGAAACAAAAGCTCTATGGTGCATCAAGGTTGTAATCGAGGCGAACAAGAATGAGATGAATTAGATAGCTGGCAGTTACAACTTTCATAAATTAAAAGATTTTGCGTACTCTGTATCCAGCATAAACACTACCAGCAGTGTGAACTTGTAGATCAAGCAATAAATGACTCTTACCAAAGATGCTACAACATGGGTATCTCATTTCTGCCTCACTAGCGAGAACGCCTAAACTAGAGGTGGGTAACTCATCTCAGAGTTGAGTTATTGAGTTCGCTCCCAAGAGTGAATCGGTAACTCAGACTCACCTCTCGAAAAAATGTAACTCAGTTGATGTCTCGCGGTTCACATGATTCAGTTGAGTAAGGGTGGCTCATTCCTGTCCATATAACTCTCTCACTTCGCCACTGGGTTTAGCATGGAAATGTCCAAAACGAAATCATGAAATCGCCTTGTGCTACACTGAATAACGCAATCAGCTGATTATTTCCAGTGCGAATTGCTCGAAGAAGAAAACTTAACATTTTTCTCGTTTAAATTGTTTAGATTTTATTTTAACGAAAACATTAACTTTAATAAAATTTTAATTAAATATAAGTTTTTTAGTAAAATTTTAAGTAAATTAATTAGCCAATTTCTTTTAATTTGCGATCCAAATTGCAACCCTGGTATTAAGTTTCAAAATATGAGTCAAGAAATCACATTTAAAAATAGTCTATGATACGAACGAGTGTAACATACAGAGTCAATTGAGTTAGTTGAATGAGCTGACTCCTTAAAGTGAGTTGGAGTCATTGAGGCAACTCCTCAAAATTTGCTGAATTACCCACCTTTAGCATAAACACATCATTAACCACAAATAATCGCTAGTTTGTTAAAAAATGTCCCGTTTACATATACAGGGTGTCCCAGAAGTCGACGTCAAGCCGGAAACGGTTGATAGGCCAGGACAAAGTGGCGCCACTCTCTGTCTCGCTCACATCTCGTAAAATTACTCTCTCCGTCTCACTCAAACTAGAATTACCTTAAACGCTACGCCTTCAAGGAAAGTCTTGGGTACACTGCAATCGTTTTATGTAAGTAAGAAAAAAAGTTCAAAACTGAGTTTCTTTACACAAATCAAAATTGTCCATAATTTTAGAAACCTTATTAAATGCGCAAATTTTCAAATTTACTTGCCAAAGTAGCGTAGTAAATTTTTTTTTCTGTACAGTCAGTTAGAATTGGCGAAGCATTAAATGTTCTGTTAAGCTAGAGCAGTTTGCTATAAACTTTAGACAAAAATTTACAGAAGCATAACCCAGAATTACATAATAAAAATAAATTGGGAAAAAGTAGAATTTTGGGAATTAAAAAAACAGCACAGCAGCGGGATTCTGACAATCGCTACGCTAAATTTTCATCGCCAAAATTCTCTAAATGAAAAGCAGAGGGCCTGAAAGTATACAACATACAAAATTAACAGCTGCAATATGCAATCAGCTGAATCTGGCAGTACGATGGACATATGACTAAATGTTGCATATTGTTAGGTGCGCCTACTATTCCTTTAGATATTTTTAGCGACCAAAATTAGCGATAGCGAATGTTGGAATCCGGCTGCGGTCTCTGCATGGCTTACAACCATGCAGGGGTGGTAATAGTTGATTACCATTGGCCACAGTGCCTGCCCAATACTTTTTGGTCTAATAAATATTTTTTTTTATATAAATACATACATGCAAACATACTGGTCTCCCCTCTCACTGAGTTATTCACCTATAATTTTAAAAATACAAGACATAGATTTATTCTATATTTTTCTGATAACTACATATATTACCTGTCCTGTTACCCGTTTTCGGCTTGACGTCGACTTCTGCGAGACTCTGTATATATGTATGTACATATGTGTAAACGTTTCAGTAATTTATTGCATTTAATTAATTGACTCCGACATGTTTTGATTAATTTAAAATACAATTATCGACAATATTCATCAGATCAACGAGAGCACTTGAGCGCAATGTAATTGAATAATTTTCGATAATTAAATTGAATATTTGCTGTTTTATCTGCGAATTGTTATGCATTTACGACAAATTAATAAATAAAGTGATGTGGTTGCATTCGCTGTGGCAAGCAGGTGTGAAAGGTATTGCACCTACAAAAGTATATTTTTGTTAGTGAATAAAACACAGCTATTAAACCATCAGAAGACCATCTCTGATATGCTGTAAAATAAAATTCTATGAAATATAACTGCTTATGATGAGAAATTATCATGGCAACACAACAATGATTGCCCCCAAAGAAATTTTGTAGGGAGCAGGGATGTTACCACAAACTTGTAAGAGCTCGAATATTTTAAAGCTATTGCCCAGCTATCAACTACATCAATTAACCACTTAAAAAAAATACATAAATGTTTAAATTAAAGCACACTAAAACTTATGTATATAAAAACAACTACTCACAAATGCACTAACCAATTAAAATAAACATTACCGTACAAAAGTAACCAAATAAAGGCCTTTGGGCAAATATCAGCGCACACTCACCTCAATTTCCAACCGAAACGAAGCCAGTCAATATCCAATATCCAATATCCACAATCGATTGCTCACTTTGCATATTTGACAAGTTCACCTTCCTGCTCCCATAACCTAGATAGCCAGGCAAGGCAAACATTGTGAATGCAACGAGCAAAAACAAAGGCAATGTGAAGAAAAAAATTAAAATACAGGTACAAACACACTTAAGTACCTGTGCAAATGAAATAGCATAGCGGCAGTAGCATATAACTGCATATATACACATACATACATACAGCTTTATGTACGCACATTATTGCATTTACATCGGTGCACTCATGAAACCATGATTTGTTCATACATATGTATATTATAAAACTCAACTATTTTACTCGCCCTCATAACCACCCCTCTTCCGTTGAGCTTAGCGGTAGCACATTGCCAATATCCGCGTGCCCAACTTTCGATTCTCGCTTCACAATTTCCTGCGCATTGCAGTTGCCGCCAGTTGACCGACTGCTGGTGGCACGTGGAAAGTTGCAGTTTGCCAACAATGGCGGCAGCAAGTGTTACCGTTTGGCTTGTTGCGGAATGGCCGCAGTAAAGAGTGAAAAGTACAAACATTGTTTGCTTATAGCTGCTTTTAGTTTTATTAAAAATCAAAGATTAAATAAAACTGAAATATTATAAACGCAGTACATAGGTGTGGGAGCTCAACTGCTCCTTTTCATTCTTTTGTACGGCAAATAAATGGGCGCATTTAATTGTCTTTTGAGGGCTTTGTGTTAAAGAAAATGTAACTCGTTTTCACAGTTTTGAAAATACATACACTCCGTAGTATTTAAGGAAAATAACTAAGATAACTTTTTAGTTTAAGAATATTCTTCATATTTTCTTAAATGCCGCTATAATTTTGCCGACTTCAGTAATGCACATTGATTCTGCTTCTTTCACGAACAAATTGACGCCAATTAGAAACACCCAGTGTTCCCAAGTCCTTTTCTACTTTTTCTTTGCTACGCAGTGAATGTCTACCCCTTCAACCTTCAACCTTCGACTGAAACTATTCACACATCGTTCCATCTTCTACCGTATTCATATTTCTGCCGAAGCTTTTTTATCTCGAAAACTTCAAGAGTCATCTAGTACGATGTTCACAACGTCATATAGCGGCATGGGACGATTAGGGACTTCTATATTGTTATATTTTTTCGACGACAGGACTTTCTTTTTCAAATCCCTACTCATCACAAAAAAACATTAGTTGGCAGGAGTAATTTTTCTTGGAATTTCGATGCTGGTTCCCAAACAAACAAAGTCCTCTACTTCTTCTTCTTCAACATTAGATATCACTGTCAACAATGACGTGAGCACGATGCGCCGATGATGAAGACGATGCCGTCAGCATATACTCTTCTAGAAGATGGTAACTGAACGATTTAGTTCTGCAGCCGTAATTAACTTCGCTAATATGAGATTAAACAAAACGCAGGGTGTATGGTCTCAACTTCGCTGATCGGGCTCGTCGTATTACTCAGTTTTCTTGCGCATAGCCGAATAAATTTTTCAAAACTAAAATGGCATAGTAGTGGTGCTTGTCGGTCCTCTTTAAAGACACACTGATAAGGCTCTGTGAGTTTTTTGACAGTTAAGTTTAGCCTTTCTTCTTCTTTTAACCATATTCTGCACAGAAGCCGATGCATACACCTTCCAGTTCGTCACCGGCGTACTGCGTAGTTCATTCGGTAGCCCATTGGCTTCTGGCCAAATTGTCGTGGTAAACTGATCGGGAATTTTTTCTGCCGAAAAATGTCTCATGCTCCTGTCACTAACGCCTTTCTGCGTCACTTTTCTTCTACGGAAAAGTCGTCTCGCTTCCTTCTTTAACACACGATAGGGCTCGCGTTAATTTTACAATAAACTATCCGTTACAAAAATTCCATTACTGGCTTCCTCTTTGCTTTAAAGCCATTAAATAAGAGCAGCCCCTGCTATCATATATTTTTCGTTCCCGTTAAATTCATACTTAACAAAATTCAATCCAATGTATCTCGATATCTACCTTACTTTTTGATTTTAAATTATCATTGTTTTCTTTATATTTTCTCCTTACTACAGGCCTTTCTGATGATAATCAAAGGTAGTGCATTGGTTTTTAATTAAAATGAACAAATATTTGTTGCGTTGCATCGACGTCGGCAAGCAATTTGCAAACCAGTTGGATTGGTACTAGCCCTGCAAGAAATCGTATACTACTAAAAAAGAGAGTTCACAGTCATCACTTAAATCGCTAAGGGAAGCTTTTGTGTCAAACAAAATTCAGTAATTAAGAATAATTAAAATTGTAAAAACATGCGGACAACAAAAGATTTCTGTTTGCTGGGTTGGAGCTACTTCGGGCGTTGAAATAAAAAGCGAAAAGAAGAAAATTCAAACAAAAGATTTCATTTGAGATGTATCTTTTGTAAGAGTTCTGTATAAAGGCTAAAATATTAAGAAATATTAAATTATAAACAACAATTACGTATGCAACATATTTGAAAAACTACAAGTAGATCTATCCAATCTAACTGTGCTTAAGTTATGAAGCCCTGTATTGCAACTTGATAAGACAGATTGAAGTGAAAAATAAAAAATGGTTCCTTTGTTTATAAAAGAAGCTATTTTTCGTTTATGTTTTTTCAGTGTGTCAGTGGGATAGTAGTAATTTTCCCACGAGGTTACATGTATAGGTTTCAAGGAAATTCCAACTTCAATTAATTTTCAACAGACTTGTTTACAGAGGACATGGCCCATACGCAGACATCGGCATTCATTTCGTGTAAATGAGTATAAGGGTCACTTATTTATCCATTTCTTTAGCGTAAATCTTATTTTGCATTTCTTTTCTACTCATTATTGCTTTAATATGTACGTGTATGCCACTCATACTAGGAGTTAAGAATAACCGAATAAATCAGTGATAATTTAATTTAGTCATCGACATCGCTTACGGCATCTTTCCAGCAGATGAGAGCTTTCCATATTAGAGTTTCCATATTAGAGTTTCCATTGAAGAGAACATACACACATAGTACTTACGTCGCACAATGGGACTACAGTGGCCAAAGTAAAAAAAAACGGGCTCACTAATCCAAATCGAAAACAATTTTTGACAAAAATTTAAATTTGCGTCAGTGGGATGAGTTTAAAGTAAATGCCATGAAAAAATAAATTTTTAAGAAAAATTTTGATATTATTGGAAGTAATTTAAAGTGAATTTTCTACTTGTGCGCGCCAACCCGATTGATGATAAATTTTATGATATATCTGTGGTCAGGCAATGCCTTAAATTTTTGTATATATTCAGGAATTGATGAGACAGTCTCACTTGAAAGTCTACATTATTTGTTGCGTATAGAAAAAGAAGATTTTTTTTTATATTCGATGCCAATTTTTTACAGTCGGTGGACGTAAACATGAACAGATTTTAACGATGAGTTAGATTTATGCTTTTCTGATAAAGACCAGAATATACACCGAATTTTATCTAAATCGGATAAAATTTGCTATGTCCGCCCACAAGAATTGTGCGCGTGGCAGTGCTCCGATCTCTACCATTTTCCACATTTCTTCATTTCTAAGTGCAAAATAGAACATATTCGAAATTTCAGATAGTTCGCAGTAGAATTACTACTTTTGGCCGCAGCTTATATAGGGACTGCTCATCGTAGAAATCTGACTATTTACCTTAAGATTTCATGCGATATGGAAAATTATTATGAATAATGCCACGATTATCTTTCAAATATCTGTTAAATTACAATATTAGCGCATATATTACTACGAATGAGAAAAGGATGTTTTCCACAGAAAAATCGTAATGTGGATTATGGCGGTTTATTGTAGTTTTAGGTCTTAAAATACAATGTCATCTGCCCCGTGTAAAAACAAAAATGTTTGGTAGATTATGCATTAGTATAAGTGGTTCTAGAGCCAAAAATGATTAAATGTATTATTTATTTATGTATTTATTTGTTAGTTAATTTGTTTATTTGTTCAATTCAGTGTATGGAACAATAAATTTTTGTTGACAATTATGCTTGAGCTAAGTTATATAATTTAAAAGATTAATGAAAATGGTTGTTGGTAAAGAAAAATCAATATCGATAGACTTTTAGGTTAGGTTGGCTGATCGCCTCATATAAACCAATAGGTCCCTTGTGATGCCAGATGGAGATAGAGATTTAGTTAGATATGTTCGAAGTATACATCATTTAGGATGTCAACGCTTTTTGAGCATTTCAGCAGTGTTTGAAGCCCAAGTGTTCTCACGTCTTCAAGATTATTCAACTCTGGAGCTCCGAGATATGTCAATCGTGTTTTTGATAGATTTTTAGATCTGATTAAATTTATTAAGAGCCCGCGCAATGAACGCATAACGCGCATAATTCGTACTAACATTGTCAAAATAGAAAGGCAAGGAAGTACATTAAAGTTTCGGGCAGTCACAAGCTCTTTGGATAACGCAAAAAATAAAAGTTAAATGCAATGTTGACCTTATTTTGTCTGACGATTTCAAGTATGGCAGCGATGAGCACCCAAACATTACAGCATTAAAAAAAATTATACAAAAATTGAAATCCTTTGACGGCGTACGCCAAATAGGGGTTCAACTTTAAGTGTGAATTAATATTTCAGAATACAGTTTTTTTAAACGCCTCCCTTTTTATTGCAATAATATATTTTTCTCCTTTTTTGAGAAGTAAATCTTTTCGGTGCTTAAAATTTCAGATTTGGTCAATATTTCGGATATGATTTGGAATTTCAAAGAAAAAGCACTGTTCTAACAATGTATGTACCATACACGGGGCATTCACTACAAATCCGGCACCACTTGACTTTTGCATTTCCAATGTTTTTCATAATTTTTTATGTTATAGTACAAAGTTTTTGAGATATAAATTTTTTAAGGCCCATAACTTGGCGAAAAATGGGGCGATTGGGACCCGATCAGTACATGTTTTTTGGAAATCAACATTTTATATTAAAAATTTGAAAATTCGGTTTTGAAATTTTTTTCAAGTTTTTTGAAAACGAAAAATTTCAAAAAAAAAAGATCCCAATAAGCCCATTTTTCGCAAAGTAATGCGAATTTAAGATAGGAAGGTTTTTTTCAAAAATCGATTTCTCGAAAACGGCCGATCAAAAAAAAAAAAATTAAGACAGGCCTCTCTCAATTATTACTATAACCTAAAAAATTATGAAAAATTCGGAGATGCAAAA
>JAPVRG010221093.1:0-10672 GCA_029783565.1 Rhagoletis cerasi | reverse complement strand
TGTTATACAGTTTTATAATTACCTGCAAGTTTCAATTGCTTTGATTTTTTATAATTTTTCTTTTGCTGACTTGCACTTTGTTGTAATAAAAGTTTATGAGCTATAAAAATACATACCGAAAAATGTTCTAAAGGCTCATATTAAAAAGTTAAAAATATTGTAAGTTTGTTGAATTTTTCTTAATTTTGTATGAAGTTTGAAATTTTGTTTTACATGGATTTGGTTAAAGCATGAACAATATTTTTATAAAAAAAATTCGGAGCCGTCTTGCTCTCTTTGAATTTCAGACACAGTAATGTTTGGCAGTTCGATGTATTAGAGATGTCAGTTCACAGAAAACATCGATGCATCGATGTTTCGATGCACCGACAATTTATAGATCGAGTGGAAAATTTTCGATGCATTGAAGCAAAACATCGATATTTTCGATGCATCGATGTTTTTTCGACATCCCTAGTATGTACATATCGAGCCCTAACCGCGAAAATAACGTAAGCGCCAAACAGCAAATTTTACAGGAGAGAGGTTTTTTTTGTTTTTTTCATAATCCGTTTGGAAAATTTCTGTGAAACTCTAAGGGCCGTTTGTTCAATGTCTGATTAGCACTAATCGGAAGAACGACTTCCGATTAAGCAAATCGACTGCTTTATCGATCACATGTTATTTGCAGGGAGTCGATAATGTCGATAACGATGTTTAACTGACAGGTAGTGATAACCAGACATTGAACAACCGGCCCTAAATGTAGTCTAAGCCCGGTTCACTACAAGTTATAGACTCATCTTTAACTTCACTTAACTTAATTTGTAGGCAAAAATAGTGAATTTGGCGCTTACGTTAATTTCGCTGTCACCAAGGCAGGCTGCTAGACAAATAAGTGGCGCATACGTTAATTGAATTTTTTACCAAAACACATTGCATTTTGCTTTGCATGCCGCTAAAGAAGTTTACACTTCACAAATATTTTAAAAATAGTTCTCGAAAAACGCCCAATTTTTTTAGTACGGGGTTCTTATAGAGAATTAAACAAGGATTACCACAGTATACCAGTAGAAAAGGTTTTTGTTGTTGCTGCTGTTATTTTTCACCATTTGGTCTCCATAATGGACTTAGGGGTTTCGAGCAACTCAAATTACCTCATTCAGGGTGGTGTGGTGCATTTTGGTGTGGTGAAAAATTTTAACATCGGAATAATGGAAAGAGAAAATTTTAATGCGTTTTATAAGTAAAATTGGACTTAATGAATTCTTTTTTACTTCAATAAAACTAATATGCGCTATTTTTACCATTCGAAGTGATTTTAAAAACAATTGTAATGAAATATATACTTAACGAGTTAAATGGAAACTGTGTTATATCGTCGCCTGGGTAAAATATTGTCGTATGTTGATTTCGGCTGGTTTTGGGAAATCGATGTTAAAGATTCAGTCACAATTTCTCAAAAGCTGTAAAATCGTTTTTGACCAAAATTTTTATGCGTGATTGTACACACTTTTTAAAGTATAAAACTACATTTTCTTAAATTTTCAGTAACTATTAAAGCTCTTACAGCCATTTTTTCATAAAATCATTTTGTCGTATGTTACATTTTCACGTTAAACGCTGGCCAGCTCTATGACATACGAGAAATCACACGCACACTGCAAGTAAACAAAGGGCTGAAATTAGGTATCGTACGCAAAATAGCGATTGTAATACACCTGAGGAATAAGTTAATGAATAAAAACCAACAAATATTTAAGTAAAATAATTCATTTATTCAGTTCAGCCCTTCTGTGCATTTAAATTTATGTAAATTAGCGTAAAATATTTGCTTTTTTTCTTTCTTTTCTGGACAAGAAAAATAGAACGCGAGCCAGTGCAGCTAGGGCCAGTTATTTTCCCGGATTGTATTTTCCGACACTGTTTATGTGCGGAGCACCTTTATGGCGCAAAACTTTCCGAACGTTTTGTTTACACAGCTTAGGGCTGCGGCTGCGTTTTCTCGACTTCTCTGCTTTTCCGATGTTTGCTAAAATGTAGTTTCATATGCTCTATTATTTAGGTGCGAATTTTCGCTTAGTTCAGCAGCTGATGGTGTGGCCCAAAGATCTGATGGAAATGCCGGCGGTGGTGATTCTGCTCCTCTGCATGACATCATTTTCGCAACTAAATGCAAAGCTGCTTATTTTCAATAAGAGTTGGCATAGCGCATTCGACAATCTGTTGCGAATAATCGGTGTGATTTTGTTGTATGTATCTTGCAATTTGTCACATAAGACACTATTTTAACAAGTAATCAATTTCATTAAACTGTATGAAAATTTTGTCGTATGTAAGGTTTTTCGTCACATGCAACAAAATGTTGACCGAATCGTTTGCGAACTTGGAAATACGACAAAATTTTACTCAATATCTCGGAAACTAAAGGAGATATCCAAAAACTGGTAGCACTAATCGGAAGATCTTATTTTAAAAAATAAAACTGCATCTTTAACTAAAAATCGTCAAAATCGCGCTTACGACAATCTTTTACCCAGGCGACGATGTGTAATAATATATTCCGATTTACTTGAAATAATTGGTGTTAAATGTTTTATATATATGGATCTAATTTTACTTATAATATTTTTTACTTTCATCTATATTGCGTTAAAATTTATGTTTCCATGAGTAGTTGGAGTTTTCTTTTCAATTGTGTATGGCAGACTATGAATATTAAAACTAAGTAATTCCTTTCTTTCTACCATTTTATACGTTTATATTTTAATTATCGAATAATATATAAACTTTGATCAAACTATAGTACTAAATAGTTATTAAAATCTAATTATCAACAATATAGGGCCCTCCGGGCGAATTTCGGAACCCTTCATAAATATTATGCATATTTACGACTAAATAATTCCTTACTTTCCACCATATTAAACGTTTATATTTCAATATAGTATGATTAATTATTGAATTAGAGGATACAGATGACATATGTAGCTGCAGCTTATTTATTATGTTTATAAGTTACATTAATATTCAGTTCAGACAAAGCTACCACAAGCGTTGGTAACGATTATTAGTTTAAGTTTCATAGTTAAATGTAATGTAAGTTAATAAGTTTTGTTATATTGATTTATTTGTTTCTAAACTTTTAATAGGTTTTACGTTTTTTGTTTTTGTTTGTTAACGTTTTTTACATTTTATTGTTGTGCAGATTAATAAACAAATCAACCCCCTGAAGATGCTAAAAAAGCTTAGCGAAACGTCGGGGCAAAGTTAAATAAATCTTTTTATTTACACAAGGAATAGATCAGTAAAGCCTAACAAACATTGCAAAAAGAAAATAAATCTAAACGCATACATGAAACTGTATGAAAAAAACTCCTCAAATTACGTAAAGAATACTGCAATTTGATGTATTTTAATATGTACGTCATAAATTCCGAAAGTCTACGAATCACCTAGTATCGTGATAAATCAAGCTTTTCCCCAAGATCTAGGTCTCAGGTGCTATTTTGAACTAGTATGAAACTGGTATATTTCTGATCGAAATCTGACAATTGCTATCTCGTAGGACATCCCCATGTTAAAAATACCAGTTGTTTGTATGGAAAAAAGATAGTTGGCTGACTAGTTGGGCTTGCGATTCATACTAGTTGTGAGGTAGTTTATAACTAGTACATTTGACTACAGGGATAGTCTACCTGTATGTATGTATGGGCGTATGTTTGCGCGTAAATATGTCAGCATGTGGCATTTTGCACAGGGCTGCCAACTCAACTTGCTATGAGGTGCCACATTTCTAAAACAAAAGCACCAAACATACTAAATTAAGAATTAACTTTATAAACTAGATAATTTTAGTTTATGAAAATGTAGTACATGCGAAGTATTTCACAAAAATGTATTGAAATATGTATTACTACTTTCCAGAAGTGTCGTTTCGGAACCTTACACATAATTGAAAAATTAAGTACCAGTTTAAGTAAAATAAGGCCAAAAATGGCACAGCTTGTATAAACATTGGTTTATGGCGAAAAACGCACTTTATCCATCAATTAGCTCGAAACCTCACTTTTCGCGCACTTCTTTAAATGAATAATCGCGGCAACTGTTTTTTGATGAAAACAAAACATAAATACACTCATATAAAAATGCACGGATTTCTTATTAAACTAATGCATTTTTATATAATAGTACACTGGTTTTGTTTAAAATAATAATCACTTTTGTCCATAGACACTAACAATCGGCACTTGTTCACAAACACTTGGCACTTACAAACACTTTTCATTATTAAAATACAAACTTTTACACACAAGCACAGCAGTATTTTACACATTCACTGAATATTGTTTATTTTATCCATTTTTTATATATTTCCTAAATTTAATTACACTTTTCCAGCCACTTGAACAAAATAATCCCACAGAAATTCACATTTGCCGCTTTCTTTAACTATTAAGTTTTTGCAGATCTGGAGTTCCTGGTCAACCAACAAAAACCCGAATCTACAAAGAAGCAAAAAGTAAGTACAATGATTACGTTTATGGCTGCGTTTACTTTTTAATTATTGTGCATTTACATACGTAAGTATGCATGTCAATATTTCAGAAAGCGTTCCCCCTAAAGTTTCCTTGTGCTTCGGATGGAGAAATGTCCAGCGAGTAACTAAAGGCTTCAATGCGGAAGATCAGTGCAACGCGCGCACTACGCACTGCCATCCATTGTGATTATGCAATTGCAGCTTTAAAAGTTGATATTTTTATTTTTTAGAATCTTTTTGGTTGGTTTGGCGATAGCTATTGCACGTCGTAAACCACGGCAGCTACACTGGATCGCGAACTAACTGAAGAGCGGTTAGATTTGCCAATGGCACCAGGTTTGGGCCTGACAGTGCACTACGAACGCTATAATGATCGTTACGGCAGCGATGACATGCATGAACCGCTGACTTGGACTAAACAAGAAGATGAAATTAAGAAATTTGTAGAACGTTATATTTACGCCAACATATACGAGACGGAATAAAAGGAGCGGTAAATGTTGGAATAGTTAGAAACATTACCGCTACATTCGTATGATGCGCGACGCGAGAATACGCAGACAACGACAAACAACGATGAATAATCAGAAAACAAGTATTCCGCTAAATATAAATGTATTTATATTAAGGACTATTGTTGACACTAAAGAATTAAAGATATTCAGCTTTATAACCAATTCCTTGTGAATAAATCGCTCCCATAATTTAACCGGCAAA
Source organism: Rhagoletis cerasi (assembly GCA_029783565.1). Lineage (NCBI taxonomy): Eukaryota > Metazoa > Arthropoda > Insecta > Diptera > Tephritidae > Rhagoletis > Rhagoletis cerasi. Next base: position 5,436 of record JAPVRG010221093.1, on the reverse strand, counting down.
CCAAAAACAAATTGGGGAAAGCTGATATTGTTTTGCTTTGCAACTTTTGGGGGGAATTAATAAATTCCACAAACTTGGAGAACTTTTATATATTTTATTTCCAGCGTATACTCGATCCAAATCAAATCCAAATACATTGCCGGACGAAAGAAGAGAATTTTTCGCAATGTATGCTAAGTTTCTTTCCATAATTTCTTTCCGCAAATTTTCTATAAAAATATACTATATAATAATACTACAACGAAAACCATTAAAATAAAATTTTTGCAGACGGTATCACTTTCTTCCACAAAAAAATTGTCGAACATTCTTTGTATGAGAGAAACTGCGTGAAAAAAATTGCCAAAAAACAACGCGGTTTTTTAGCAACTTCAAACTTGCACTTTGTTATATTAAAATTTAATGGGCTACAAAATTGTATACCTAGAATTTTTCTAAAAAATCTGATTAGAAAGTACCAAATTTATTGAATTTTCCTGCGTTTTTCACAAAGTTTAGAGATTTTATTTATGTTTAATGACCCCCCTTGCGATGATGAAGTGTCCTGGTGTCGGTTGTTGGTAGACAGGCGTGGCTGGCGGGAGAATTTTCGCCAAGAATGGCACGAATACATATCACTGAAAAATAAATAGCCACAATAAACATTCACAAAAATAAAAAAATTAAAAAAACATTAAGTCAACTCACTATTGATCAGCTGCGCCACTAGCCATGCCCTGTGAACCTTTAATAATATCCTTAGCACGACGATCACACTTCATATTTGGGCAACCATCGCTTTGGATCCCGTGACACCTCGGCGTTGTAGTTTTTGGGAAGTTTACCTTTGCGTTTCCGATTGCGGCTCCTTTTTTCTCAACAACTGGCGTCCCAGGCGATTGGTCGATTTTAGCATTCGCTGTCTTCTTAGCTGCTCTTGTAAACATTACCCAATTGGCCGCCTCTAGCTCATCGATTTCGTAGGCAGTTGTCAGTGCTTCATGTTTTGGTAGGCGTTTACTTAATTACAAGGCACGTTTTGATTGAATTGTGCGTATGCAATGACCAACTGCGCCAATACTTTCATATCATTGGCATTTAACTTGAGTAGCTCTTCCAGAGAGCTGGCTGCAGTTTCAAATGCACCGCCACGTAAGTGAAATTCTGGGGCCTGGCGCCACATATCGCTCAAATCGCCGCTGTTTACCTGTGTATAATATACATGTAAAGTATTACTGTAAATAAAATTTTAGGGAATTTACAAGGAATGGCTTACGTTGTTCATTTAGTGTTACCAGCGCAGATATAATAGGTTTGTACATTTGATCGCCGGGTGAAAGCAGCACATCGATTGCCTCTTTGCGGCTGCCTTGCGAAAGCAAAACTTGCACAACTTGCAAACGGCTGCATACTTAGTCAACAAATCCACTGCTTCTTTCTGCCGATTTTCCTTGGTGACTTGCAAATTGTGAGTTGGAATTCTAAATCAGGATAGGTTTCCACTAACTTCTGGCATAATTTTTGCACTTGATCACTGGCTTCACATGTAACTGATCCAGTTGGCATGTATGTACCTACGTAGCAATGGTATAAAATATATGCATATGCTCACTTAAAATATGGGCGTACCAGTGGTAGTACGAATTGCAGTATTTGTAGGTTTTACAGGAAAAGCTGCTCCGGGTCGCCACCTTCCATAAGGTTTATTAATGGTAAAAGCAGCTTTTCCTGTAAAACCTGCAAATCGTGAAGTGCCTGGAAAAGGCTTGTTGTCTTCCACATCAGCAACAGTCCCCACAATTTTTTTTGATGCTGCTTTAGTTGTGATTGCTGGTCTGAAAAACAAATTAGCATTAAACAAATATGAAATACATCAAATCAAAAAAATTTCTTTATATTTTGTCATTTGACAAAACAAATTACCAAGAAATAGAAACTCACCGCAATGCGATACAGAAATAAAAACCAACAGGGCTGCATTTTTGTGGTAAGGTACGTTTTACCAGAATTTGTTCGGAGCATTCCGATTCGCGATATTATTTTGTGAAAAATAAGCGTTGGAAATAGTTTTTATACATGGTTAACATATTATAATATTATTGTTAAATGTTATTCTCGTTTCTAGTCGAATATAGTTGCATTATATTAGACGTTTTTTTTTCATATTTTGTAAAATTGGTTCTAATACCACTCATAAGCAACCATGTGTCTTGAAAATGCTATACTAGCTTAAATTTCATATCTGGAAAGTTGATTCCCATAAAGGACTTTCACCAACAGCAACAACAACAAAAACCTTTTCTACTGGTATACTGTGATTACGATGGTATGATTTAAGTCCCTAATTTACCGCTATTCACTATGTAAATCAACTTCAAAAAATAGTTTATAACTAAGATAGCTTTAGGACCATTGTGAGCACCTTACACGTAGAAATATTAAGCCCGTTAGTATGTGTTCTCCGCAGAAAGGTGTTCATCCCTCTTATTCGGCAGCACAGAAAGGAGAATTCTACTTCGTGAGGGTTATAGTGAGAAAGAAGTTCTGTCCCTTTTTCCTGGCAACGCAGAAAGGAGAATTCTGAGTATGTTAAGATAAAGTCTCTACGATGAGCAGCAGCCGGATTCCAACATCCGCTATCGCTAATATTGGTCGCTAAAAATCTCTAAAAGATAGTAGGCGCACCTAACAATATGCAACATCTAGTCATATGTCCATCGTACTGCCAGATTTAGCTGATGCACATTGCAGCTGTTAATTTTGTATGTTGTACACTTTCACTTTCTTCCCACTGCAGGACTCGAGATATAATGATTTGAAGAAACACACTATTGGTCAGAATTACGAAAAAATCCAAATCTTGACATATCACATCCCCGAAGAAAAAAAATCCTAGAGTACGTGCTAGCTTATTTCATTTATAGAGCCCATAAGAAAAATTTTGAAGCCACCACAAAAAAATTTTGAAAAAAGGTTTTTTCTTTCGAGGGTACTTCTGCCATAAAAAAGCTTCTCATAAAAATACAATCGCCGTTCGGAGTCGGCGTAAAACTGTAGGTCCCTCCCCTTTGTGTGACAACATCAAGGCCCATGCCTCAAATCGGAGGAGAAGCTCGGCCAAACACTAACATATGTATAAGCGCCAATCTATTATTATTATTATTAATCAAAAGTGTGACCCTAATTTTGGTGTCCGATATAAAAAAGAAAGCCTCATATATATAAATAGTCACATTTCAGTAAATTTATTAATGAAAAACTCGAACAAATGTTTGTCGCAAAGCCTAAAGGCATCCACACACTTGCGCTATTCGGTTGGAATGAGTCCACACAGTTTTTGATGCTAACCCTCTTATTCATAAAAAATAAAATAGATTTAAAGTGCTCTATTGAGTGACATTTTCATACAAATTTTCGATTTATAAAGCAGTTAAAGTCTTTATTTTTTATGAATTAGGGGGTAAATCTGTAGCACCACTACTAGAAAGCGCAAGTATGCACACATCTATGCGATTCTATAGCAGTAAAAATGTTATTTTATAAACAAACAAATACATTTGTCAACAAAAAGTTAAATTTTTAGGTTTTTTACATCAAACATGTTTTGTTTTGTACGTTAATTTTGGTTTTTATTTTACAAAAACCGTCCGTCGGAATTTTTTTCTCAAGGGGCGGCAGACTGCGATTTCGGCACTACGAAAAGAACTGTGAATGTTCGAATAAATCGGTGCAGCAAAATCGTGCAGGTTGTGGGATTATTGTACTTTTCGTCGGTGCAGATTCGCACAAACAAAATCACAAAAATGTGTGGATGCGTTAATGCTGACTACAACCGAAGCAATAGTTGCGGCAACTATCATAAAATAACAAAATGTTTTTATATTCAGGCAACGAAGCAACATGCTTGGTTGCTTCAACGGTTGCCTTGTGTAGTCAGTATAACGACATAAAATTTTCACCGTTAACCTAGCGACAATTATTGGAAAGAAATTATCGGATTGACATCGTTCGAAAATTCTTATATGTGGATAGATATCGGTTTTGTAAAATGTCTTTAACTTGCTATAGAATAGAACTAGTGATCTACATACTAGGGATTGGTAAATTTGATATTCGAAGCTTCGAGATTCGCATTTTAATCGAATTTTAGCTTTAAGATGGCGAATTTTTGAAATCGAACTTTGTGGTGCTAAAATTCGGATAAAATCGAACTTTTCTAGAAAAAAATCGAATTCCATCTTTATTTGCACAAAAGCAACTCTGCAACTTTCTTCTTTCTGACTAAGTTTGGAATCACTGTGTATGGTCAAAAGTCAAAGAAATACAGAGATGTTTTTTGATGTGATGCATCGAAATATTGCATAGATGCATATCGATGTATCGTACATAAAAATTTATATTTTCGATGCATCGAATGAACTAAAAATAAACAAGAAAATGGAAGAATCGGAACTTCGATAAATGTTTAAGTATTAACTAGGGACACACCCAAAATGTGGCTCGATAGAGCTCTTCATGCTGATTTCAACCACACCAAAATTATTTGGCCCAAATAAAGATATTAGAAGTTAAATTTAAATATTTCGATATTTTAAAATATTAATGTCTTACGAACTGCACAACAAAAAAAAAAATTTTTTTTAAGAAATTTGCCTAATTAACGCATAGAAATTTTTATTATTTAGAAAATACAAGCTATTACCTTTTATAGAAAGGTTTTTAAAAGGCAAAATTCAACGAAAGTAGTGGAAAAATCGAAATTGTATATATTTTTTTGAAATGGCGTTTATCTAAAATTTGTTTCAGAAAAGGTATTTAAATTATCTTTGAATTGTCATCAATACTTTTGTAATCCGTCAAATGTGTGAAACACTAATTTAATATGTAATTATCGAAGTATATATATACCCAAGTGGTCAGCTGTTTAAGTTAAATGACATTTTGACCGGTTTTGGCTATTTTACAACGCTTTTATCAGTTCACTGAGTTGTGTGTCCAAAGCTTTTTTGCAATCGTCAAAGTTTCGTTAAAAAAAAAGTGTAGACATCAACCTCGTCAGCTTATTTCGTTAACTGTGGATCAGTGCTTTTCAGCTTCTAAACTTTCTAACTATGTGCTTTACACCTGCTAAGTTCAACATAGATAAATATCAAAGAACATACATGTAGCTAAACTACATAAACGACTTAAAGTTTACAGCAGTGGTCGGAATACTCACATATTTAAACGACTCAATGAGTGAGAATGTTGCGTTAAAAGCACTTCTCAGCTGTGAGTGTGATTGTGTATTGCAGTGAGGAAGCAAATTTCATGTGTAATAACATTTGTATGTGTTCATTCCGCGGGTGCTGCTTGCTTTCTAACTATGTGCTTTACACCTGCTAAGTTCAGCATAGAAACACATCAAAGAACATAGATGTTAATAATAATGTTAAGTTGGAAAATGTTAATAAAATG
>JAPVRG010221092.1:0-13796 GCA_029783565.1 Rhagoletis cerasi | reverse complement strand
AATGTATCCTAATTGGTTGAAAGGGGTGTCAAAAGAATCGTTTTACTGCCCATATTGTTCAAAAGTTGTTTGAAAAAACCTTTCGTATATGCCCACTTTGTTGTTGATAAATTTTCGGAGGGAACCGTAAACTGCACTTTTACCTTTACTTTTACAAATGCAACGCCTTCAATGTGGCGTCTCTCTGCGTTACGTACGCTACTTCCTTCGCATACTTCTACGGTATTGACGTACAAGTACTCTATCTGGCAGGGCTATTATTTCGCAGATCCGTTAATTCAAGCTCTCATTTTCTAAATGTTGGTACTAACTAAGAAATTATCATTACATATTTACGACAAAAAAAAATTGTATTTTTGTTATTGAGCATACATACCTGACTTCTATCGGGTTGAAATTGAAGAAGCAAAATAAAATAATGTTTTCTCATTTATTCCGTTGGACATTATCAATACGTGTTGTCAAACAGTATAAATTCTTAAATGTCAACTTCAATTGCAAAGTTTGTCTACATGGACGGGTGCATATACATATGTACATATCGATGCATGTATTTACATTAGGGTGACCCAAAAAATACACAGGAAAATCAACGTTTTTGAATTTTTCTGCTATCAGCACCCGAATTATATAAAATGAAAAAAGAAACCCGTATATTTTATTTTTAAATTGATTGGTGCCGCCAGGGCTTTGAAGTTTTACACGTATTTTACTTACGAAAATGCATAAATTTTTTCATAGAATTGGTATGAAATCCTTAAAAATAAATATTTTTCTATCAAATAAGTATACTTCCCTTCAGAAATCTTCAAAAAATAATATTATGATGCATATAAAACATTAAAATTTTAACAAATATTTTTTCATTACCGATAACCTTATCTCTTATAAAAGAAATTAGTTATTTTATGTGTTTGTAACCACGTCACTTACCAGCAGCTCCACGGATTTGTTCAAATATTTTTTTAACGTGGAGAAATTTGAAAAATAGTCAACCCAAAAGTGTAAAAAAATGCATGCAATCAAAATTCTCGCATTTTTTTTATCAAAAATGGCATAGTACAATATACATTATTTTCATTTTGATTTTCCCCTCTTACTTCTTGAAATAAAGCTCAGAATAGCCTCAGTTTTAAGCACTATATCTTTTAATAAAATACCACAATATCGCTTTAAAAATACAAATTTTCTTAACGGCAAAATAGTAATGTCCGCAACGTAACGTCCCGAACGAACATTTTGTTAATTTCGTTATTTTCTCTTCAAAGCGTTCTTGTAGATTGTATTCTGTATACATGAAAATTCGCAGAAAGCTGTTGACTTTGATGATCATCTCAAAATCGCTCCATTTTGAGTAAGGTCCGAACACGAATTTCGAAGGCAAATACACCGTCATTACTTTTAATTCAAATTTCCACTATTTTGCTCTCATAAGTACTGCTTTAAACCTTCCCTTATTCCATGAACATTTTTTATCGTATAATATTTTTCCGCCAAAAAAGTTAGAAGAAACGTCCGAACGTAACGTCCGCAACGCCAGGATTTGCGTAAAATAATTTAATTATTTGAGGATAAAAAAATATTTCTCTCACGGCACCATTATGGGTTAACCAATTTGTAAAATTAAAAAAATACGGGTCTTCTTATTTTCGATATTTTTCAGTTCTTGGGGTGGTTATATATAAATTTTTTTGGTTACCCTAATGTACATGTGTATACATGTATGTACGTATACTCGGCATATTAACCTTAGTAGTAGCATGCCTTAAGCTATGGTTTCGGTGGCAGCAAATTTTACTCGCACACTGGTTTAATCAACTGGTTCTGATCAACTCCACATATGTAATTCCTTGACTTTCCGCCCTGCCCTTTTTTGCAGTAAATAAAAAGATAAAATTTCTTTATACATATATACGTATACATGTAGGTATATCGTATATGTAGGTACACATTGCATTGACCAAACTAAGATCAATTTACTCTTCCTTATTTATTCGCTTCTCTGAGGCATTTCTTTTAATGCTGTCACCAAAGGGGTCACTAACATTTGCAACTGCCGCCATAAAAAAGCAAAGATAAAAGGATACATAAATTTTTACAGAAGAGTAATACATAAAATAAGTATAAAGCACCAAGTAAGATTTAAATATCTGCTTGCCAAATTTTAAAGAAAATGGCATATGGAAGTGTGATGTATGGAAGCTTGGCCTACAACATCTGAGGCTGCTCTGGATGCACTGCAAAATCTACCGTCACTTACTATTTTTATCCGAGGGGAGCCCCCTAAGGCCACCTGTAGGCTTAAAAGAAATGGGTACTGGTATTAAGTACAATGTTGAGTTCCCTGAGGCTGAGTGCTGGCTTATACCCAATAAGCTTACACAAAGTAGAATCTTAACAGATTGCCCACAAAACTACGCAGGGTCGGTATCGAAAGTAAGGGGCACAATCTTCTTTTCTCTCTTGGGGAACATGTTAAGGTTTTTCAAGTCGAGGTATTTGCAATCCTCAACGCCATGGACTACATAGACGGTTGTGCCTGCAGACAACTTATGGAACTGTTAACTGATCACTTATCGTGACATAAACAATCGACTGTGATAGACATACATGGCAACCACATATGCCCATCCTGCCTTGAAGAGGATGATACAGCGGAACACTTTTTGTGCTTCTGCCTGCCTTTGAAAGGATTGGGTATGAGGCTTTTGTCAGCGATGTGTTGAGAGGAGAACGCCCGAGCTATTAAATAGCCAACAATCTGTTCCGATTGATTCGTGGATCGGGTAGATTTAAAACCAATTAAAAGGGAACACTAAAATAAATAGTACAATGAACGGTAAAAATTAATATACCGGATGGGTCCGTAATTTGGGTCAACAGCTCGTGGCGGACTCAGTGATACACCAATTGACGCAGCGGACGAACTAGGTGCGACTCTGCGGATAAGCTAAGGTGCATGGATTAGAAAAATTCAAAGCCAAGCAGAGCGGTACTTGACAGATTCGTATAAGGCTACCAGCGACAGATCTGAAATACATACGACCCACTTAAAACCAAGGCTCTGTTTGAAATGAGCAAGGAAAATATCTACAAACTTTAAGCTGACTGCACAGAATACTGGCCCGTGAGTGATGCCAAGACGATGGACATACTTTTCAATAGGCTCTGCCGCAGCTGCAAGGACCCGCGCTCGAAGGAGACAATTCGAAATTTTCTCTGTGAGTACCCGGCCTTTGCAAGAGTGAGGCTTAAGACACTTGGCTAACTGCCGTCCTTAAATTAGCACATCAACCGCCAAGGAGCTGTTCCTCATGATACAATTTGTATGGAGCATTCCACATTAACGCGATGCTAACGCCGAGCAAATTAATTTTTCATTTTTGACAGGGCGTTACGTGTTGAAGTTGGGTACGGAAGAAAGACCGAAAGAAAGGGAACAAAAAGTGAAAGAGGAAACGAGAGGAAATGAGAAAACGTAAAAAATTAAGACGCGTTTATTTGCGTATAGCGCGCGCGGGCACACGTTGGCGTTAGGAAACGCAGCGCTAGCGCTCCAATTTAAGTACGGCAGTAGCCGTTCCAGCAGAATATTTCAGAGTGCCGCCGTCTTTTTCTGTGTGATAAGTACATAGATAAATATGTATATTGAAATTCAGCAAACCCGCCAAGAGATCACAGTAGGTTTGTCCGAGTTTGTGGTTTCAAAATGGTGGCAAACCACTCTTGCCAACTAATCATTAATTTATCAAGCTGCCTTCATATTTATGGGTTTCAAGAATAATCGATTTACTGAAATGTTTAAATTGATTATGAAGAATGTAAGCAATTTTTTAGTAGAGATTCTTTCACGTGTACGAACTCGCGTACACGCTGGGCAGCGTCTGTGTATTGGAACTAAACTTTCAATCTCCAAACCAAACTTTGAAGGCTGACGAACCAGATCGCGCGGCGAATGATAAGTGGGCACAGTAGTCAGGCTAACATAAGGACTTATTTTCCGTGTGGAAGTGAGCCTCAGACCTTTAAACCTATAATTTTCTAACGCGAATGAGATTTTGATTTGACGTTTCGCTCAGTGAAATCAAATGCAAACGCACGCAATCCAATTTCAGGTGACTTAGAAAAACAAATTACACGGCGTACGTATACAAACGGCGTGCGTTTATATTAGGTTAGGCTGTAATGGAATAAAATATGCTTTACGCCGCGGCCATTATCTGATGAGATGCGAGAGACCGCTAAGGTTACTTAACCTTTACTTAACCACATACACCCTCTCGATAAAACGATACGGTCCATCGGTTTTGCCTTTTTTATCAAATTAATTTTAATTATTTTTTACAAAAAGTAAAAATAAAATCGCCGAATTTTCATCAACATTTTTACTTCTTTTTTTAATTTTTAGAAAATTTTCTTATGTACAGATTTTTAGCCCATTTAAATCTAGTACAAGAAAGTGCAAGTTGGAATTTTGGCATTTTTTTGACGGTGTTGCGCATTTTCTTCCATATAAAATAAAATGCGAATTTTCGTTTTACCGCACGTTTTGTTCAGTGTCACTTCCAATTAAATAGCGAGGGACCATTTCAAGACTATCGATAGTGACTAAAAACCATCGATCGTTTTTAGAAATGAAAACTATCGATACTATCGGTGGTGCATCGATTGTTTTTCCAGCTCTAGCAGTGGCTGAAAACAAACACTTGAATTCTCGGGATTTTCGTATTAATTCCCTAGGAAGAGTTCTAGTTCCTGATTAGGAAAATGCCCTCATACGAATTTCTCTATATCCCATAAAATAATCAGCGTTATCCTGAGTTTCGCCCGAATAAAATTCGCCGAAAATTGTTAATCCGCCCATAGTAAATACACGGAAACAAAAAGTGAAAAGTGAACCGGTTCGGGGAAAATGAAACTCATTATAAGGCTAAATGAGTCAATAACGCTTTAACTTTATTCATGATAACAAAGCATTTAAACAATAAAGCAAATAATCGAAAGTTTTAATGCACTTAATAAAATGGCAGAAAATTAATTAACATCATTTCAATATTCATTGAATGGCTTCAACTTACGCCAAGAGCCAGTTTTATTGAAAATACGAAAACGTGTATTATCGTTGCTAATTTAATTGTTGTAAAAATTAAGCATGAATAAAACAATCGTTTTTGTAGAATGACAGCCATGGGAAAAATTGAATTGAGTGCATAAAAAAAAATTGCAAACAAAAAACAAATGGTAAAACAACGTACATCATTCGTAATTGCAACATTACTAGCCGGCCTGCCAGTCAGTCAAATGGCCATACATGTACGACGGATACTTGTGGTAACATTGAAGAAAAAACACCATTTATATCCACACTTGCCGTTGTTGCAACGAAACTACATGCATGAATGTACACCGTCCGGTTGTTGGATTGGCAGCAATCGTCTGCCCCACCGTGAACTTGACATTGCAACGCATTTTGATGCAAGACAACGTTGCTGCTGATAAAATATGCCGGCCGGCGGAAATTGCCAAAGCGCATAAATGTAGTCAGCTCTAATGTGTATATAGATATGTTTCAATGTAGACATATAAAGTAGTATCCCTGCAAAAAATGCGACGAGTTTGGGATGTGTCCGGGACAAGTCGCAAAGGAACATGCGACTAATGCCACTTTACATCCCTTTGTATGGACTGAACTGTTCCCCTTTTGTTCGAGCATGTCTTATGAAGAGACCAATTGTTCCCCATACGGGTATAAAAAGGGACTAGTCGCTTTTAAAAAATAAAAATAAAAATTTGCGCCAGCTGCGATTCGAACCAGGGTTCTCTGGGTTGCTAAGCGCATACGCGTATACTCTCTCTACATGCCAGCGCCGCACATGAAATTTCATTGACTAAGTGCCTACAGCGGAAGAGGAAGGCCTCCTCTGCGTTGGAAAGACCAGGTGGCATTTCCAATCGGCGTCAGTTGGCACAGAAGAGAAATGTCTGGCGTGCAGTTTTGGACTCGGCCAAAATCGCTTAGGTGGTCACAGCGTCAATAAAGAAGAAGAAGAAGAAGAAGTGCCTACATATCATTAAATCGTTAATTGTACCCGTTAGAGATGAGTTGGGAATTAATTGAACTCCAATTATACCCGTAAGGGCTAAGTCGAGACTAATTGATCTCCAATAATAATCGTTTGAAATTACTTGTGACTATTCGATGCTCAATTGTACCCGATTGAGACTAATCCGAGAATACTCTCGTTAGAGATTAGTCGCACAATTTTTTACAGGGATATTTGGTATACAAAAGCAACTTTTTGTTGCATTCGCCATGATGCAATGTTTCTATATGTCTCTGTGTTGAGTCGCGTGTGGCACGTTGCACTGCCGCTTTTGATTTCACACTTGTAGCAGCTTTATTGTCATTATGGATTTATTTTCTGGTTTTTAGCTATATTTTTATTTTACTTGCCATTTCCAAGTTACTTTCTTACTTGCGATTGCAGCATCATTTGATTTCGTTTGCTTGTGCAGCTCTCAATGAGGCTGATTACCTGTCTGTTCACTTAGTATTTAACTTTTTAAGGTAGAATTTGTGCAACAAGTTATTCTTGTTTACTTAAACAAAACATTTACATACTCACATGTGCGTGTGATGGCAATCTTTATTTATCCGTGTTTGTAAGATTGCTTCCTTTTTGCCACTTCTGATATAAAGTGGTGTCTGTTTGATTTCCTTTGGTGTTTGATATTGTCTGCAAGTTTCTTGAGACCATCTTGCAGTCAGCCTCATTGCTTTTAAACATAAACTGTGAAAGCATGCAGCATATAAATGTTACACCAAAAGGGCATTAACCTTTTTCGCAGAAATTCTGATTTTTCGGTACATTGCAGCCCATGAGTTCCAAATTTTTTTGAGAATAATTTTTTTATTGAAATGCGATTAGTTTTTTCTCTGAGTGGAAAATGTAGCCTTTTTATGCTAATCATCATGTAAAAAATTATTAAAAAAAATTTATGTGGAAACACTTCTACAAATAATTTAAAAAACTAGTGTGTCTTTTTAGCTATCCAAAAAGGTATATATTCAAATTAAAGAAGTAACCCGTAGGCGGAATGCGGGCTTAACTAGTGGAGGATAAAACTTCATGAGAAGGAAAATATTGTAAAAATACGTGACTAAAACAAAAAACTTAATTTAAACATTATTCAATATAATTCGTTCTTGACATGGCCGCCCCTATACCTGATACAAATTTCCATTCTTTTCCTTAAATTACTTTTTACGACGATCGATCTGAGTCATCTCATTGTATGCGAAGCGTTTCATTTGACCCCACACGTGGAAATCCATCGGCATTAAGTCAGGGCTCCTCGCCGGCCCTGGTATTGGTCCACCTCTTCCAATCCATTTATTATCGTCGAGCCAAGCAGCTATGGAGTTGGAGATACATACATACATGTTTTGCCTTACGGCAAGAGGCACCAGTTCCATTAATTATTTTTTGTTGAAGGTGGCTCATTTTTGTTTTTCCATATAAAAAAATGTTCGAACATACTTTGTGTTGGAGCAAAAGACTGCCACCGTCAACAAAAAAACAAATGGTCAAGAGTTAGATGTTAAAAGAAAAGCCTGACTAAAAGCATCAAACCTGATTTCTCGATTTTTTGCTTTTTTTAGTTATGACTAGAGAAGATAAAAATATGCATTTGCATAAAAAGCATATTTTTGCCATTTGTGGATGTGAAAGCATATTTAAAGATATAGCGCACATTTTAACTATAAACCATATTTTCGGCATATTTTTTGTTAAAAGATTATTTAAAAATCTTTTGTTAGTGTTTTTTTTAATTTATATAAATGCATCCCTTACATATATTTTAATTTTAACATAAAAAATCTGGCAGCACTTTACATCCTGCCAATTTTTTCAATATAATATTCATACAGTCGTCTCTTTTTCGCATACACAAAATGTTTAAAGTCATGCAGTTGTCAAATCTGCGCGCGCATCTGTTCGATTAAATAAAATGCCAAGGGGCAAAGAAAATTTCCGTGCATTCCTTACGAGAATGGTAAATGAGCACAAAGACGAACTACGAAGCGACGGTAGTGTTTTGTTTTGAAAAAGCTGTTTTAATATTGTTTTATAAAAAAAGTTTTTCATGCTTTAACCAAAACTCATAAATCAATTTCTCAAACTTAATACAAACTTTAGATAAATTCAACAAATTTTCACAAAAATTTCGAACTTTTGAATCTGAATCTTAAGAACATTTTTGGGTGTGCACTTTCTTAGCCCAAAATATGTTAGTATGATACAGCGCAAGTTTCAAGGGGCTAAAAATCGCGTTGATTTTTAAATATTTTTTTGTATAAGGAGTGCATTTTATAAAATCTGGCGTTGGTTTTTTTTAATTTCTTTGCGAACGGTCTTGCGCATTTTATTTCAAAATAAATGCATTTCAAAAACCAGTTTCATTTTTTAGCCCCTTGGAACTTGCACTTTATTAGACTAACATTTTTCTTAAGATTCACATTCAAAAGTTCGAAATTTGGGTGAAAATTTGTTGAATTTATCTAAACAAAAGTCCAAGTCAAAAGAAAATAAAAATTTTAAAACCCAAGTTTTGATCGCAGTCATAATTCACATGGAAGTTTTCATGTATACATACACATACATATACATACATATACGACATATAGTGCTTATTTTAAGCGCATAAACCGGGATTTTTCGCGCATATTTTTATCTTCTCTAGTTATGACGTTCTTTCAGTGATATGTATTTAGGTACATTTCTATGGCTGCACAGAAAAATATGTTATTAAAAATAAAAGCTTGTAGAAAGACATAAATTTTAGATAAAAAAACAAACAATATTCTTACAAAATAAAAATACTGTAAGGAAACGATGAAATTAATCCACATACATACACATCTGTAGACATTTGAAAGAACAACTAGTCTTTCTTTTACGGACATACAAAATTGCGTATGTCGACAAAGATTTTTTAACGGTCAGAGCAATACATTTTATTTAAAATAAACCATTCAGCTGACGAAAACAGAAACATTTTTGAAGCTTGTGAATGGCGATAAAATAGTTTAGTATTATTTCGAATTACAAACCTTTCTCTTTGACGGTAAAATATGTTTTACCGACATATGTGATTTTTGTTTTCGTGAAAACATACTTAAGTTGTTCTTTCAAATGTCCACAGACATGTATGTATGTTTGTTTAAATCGCCGTCCTACTATTTACTAATCAATCACTCCCCTGCAGGAAATGGGACTGGGTTATTTTAATCAATTGATAATTTTTTCTGCAGGGTAATTTCAATGGTAACCCTTCAGAGAAAATTTATCAATTGATAAAAATAACCAACTTGTAGTTAGCTTTTTTGCGGGATTTCGATAAATACCTCACTTTTAATTAGCTATGACAAAATCAACCAACTTAAAATTAGTTGTGAAGTCATGCAGGAGTCATGCAGACGTATCGGAAGTTTGTTTTCTTTAAAATAGGTTCTATTTAAATATCCTCATACAAAAATTACTTTGAATACACTTTTTTCCTGCACTTCACAGATGATTTTTCGAATTCAGGGCAAATAAAAAGTAGATCGAAATTTTATACATATTATAGGTTTGATGTTATGTCTTACGGAATTTTAGTATGGGACCTCCTAGAGCAGAATGTAAACAAACAAAAAAATATGTAATGATAAATAAAGTATACAGTTAATAGTTAGTTAATAGTTAATAGTTAAAGTTAGGTATAAGCCAACGTCACTCCCTGCAGGGAATGTACATGCATACATACATATATATGCACACATTCATCATATCGAACGCTTCTGACTCATCTACCTACCCTACTGCGAGGCAGGAACAAATTCTAACGTAATAACATTCTGTCGTTTGTGCTTTTAACTGTTAGGCCAACATACAGCATTATAACAGTCAAGCAACTAGTTTGTTGTTGGTGTGGCGTTAGTGAAGCCCAAGTGAACCACTAAATATATCGCTGCGCTAAAAAGCGTGTATTTATTTTGTTAGCTGTAGCATTGCTATGGGCATGATTATTAGCTACAAGCAATCCTCAAACTGCTTATAAATATAAGAGAACAGTAAGTTGTTCGTTTGGCGATTAAAGCATACTTACCTGGCGTAGAGGTTACCGTGATCATGAAGGCGGTTTCTCCGGAGTGAGGCTTGGCCATTGCACTTTCGGTTGAGTTGACCTCCGCGATTATTCCTAATGCGAATAACTCGTGCGTGTAATTTTTGATAGCCGGGAATGGCGTTCGCGCCGTCCCGACATTATTGAATACATATACATTATATACATAGTGGTGTAAAGCAGGTATTATTTTAAAAAGATTGAAAAAAGGAACAAGGCAAATTTTTAGAACTGCAAAAAGGCGTCATGGAGTTTTTGACTATTTTCAGAAGTTCGCTAAGTTAAAAAAAAATTTAACTATAAAAGTGCGAAATAAAATATTTAAAAAAAATATTTTTTTTTAAATCAAGCTTTTATTTAATTAATAAGTGCACTCAAATTGATTAAATAAAATGGTGTAACAAAAGATTTTTTAGGAGGAAGCTTTTGTTAAAACACCTATAGAATTAATAAAGTAAAATAACTTCAAACTTTCGTTAAAGTTACTAAAAGCCAAATGGTGAATGCAATTACTCAAACTCTAATGAAAATTAATAAACAATTTGTATTGAGTTATACTTGGTTTTTAAAAAAGCTTGTCGTGGAATGTAAAACTCCGAATAGAAAAAATTGTTAACAAAGTAGGAACTGAAAACAATAAAACACCATTGCATAGCATAGATCAACCGAGAAAAATAAACGCAGTAGAACCAAAGAAAAAAAATTTTTGTGGAGCCGTTGACGAAATATCTTTAAAACAAAGTAGAAATTTTTGCAGAGAGGATTTTATTTTTAACTACGCAACTACTGTGCCTTTAAAACGAAAGAGTAAATGTCTTTACAAGAAAAACAAAGTAAATTCTTTCTCACAACTACATTAAATATGTCTTTGTTTGCAAGCGGTTGAAAAAACTAAGTAAAAGCAAAGATTTTTCCTTTGTTATGTTATGTTAAACACAGTTGGTGCAAGTACGTAAGTCTTTCATTTTTACTACTTCGTGTTTAATTTTAACTACTTCGTCTTCAATAAGTGTGATTTCAAGGATTTCTCTGCCTTCTTTATAAAGGTGTTTTGTCTTTGGGTGCGATTTAACCAACAAAAGTCTTAATAGCAAAGTGCGTTTCCCTTGGTTCTACGATTTTTATCTCTGTGTATATGCATAAACAATACTAAAACACATTTTATTTTTTTCCAACGTGTAGTTTTGAATTTAACGTCAGTTTTCTATATTGACTGTAATCAATACTTTTGTGGGCACATTTTAAAGTCTTATCGATACGTTTCTATACATAAATTGATTTTAATATCATGCCCAAGCCAAATATATTTTGTTACATTTGTGGGGAATACACAGTCAAACGGTTCTGAAAACCTCTAAGCGATTTTAAAAGAAATTTTATTTTCCCTATTTCAAATCAAAAATTCTTTATGAATACCAGCCGCGGATACCACATTAAACATATTAATTGTTTAAGAATGAATTTAAAAGAATTTGTTGAAGTTCCCGCTTCAAAATTCTTATTAAAACGAGACTTTCATGCGCACCCTAATACAAACCTCTTCTCACAATCTCCAATTTCTTCACTTACTTAAATATGTATACAAAATAAATCCTGGCAAAATCAAAAACATACAGTCCACTAGCGCGCACACGAATTTCTTGCATATATTTGGTTTTTAATAATTATTGCGCTATTACGAAATTCCGGGTTTTACTTATTATTTCAAGGCTGCGTTTCTCCAAACTCATTTAAGTGGAAATTCACTTTAATTTCATTTTTTATTTAATTCTTATTTAAATTATTTTCAGTTTCAATAAGCACTTTATTTATGTAAGTAAAAGTATGACAGCGCCGTGCTAAAAGTGGTTGTAAAAGCAGGGCTGGTATACAAGTAAACAGCTGATACACAAAATTGTTGTGTGTGTATATCGATCAGCTGACTAAACGTGTAACATCTCTGAGTGTGGTTATTTTGATTTAATTTTTATTTAAGTGAAGAGCATAGGCCACTTAAATCAAAATTAAAAACTAGTTAAAATTGATGGGTGAAAACAAAAATTCGAAAATTAAAGTAATTTTCACTTAAATGAATCTGCCTAAAAGCAAATATTGAACATTTTCTTTCAAAACCCGAAGAGTGTGCGTTTTTATTTATCGAAGACATCTTAGACTCAGAATTTCGAACTCCTAACGCTGACGAGATGATATGATAAGATTGATTAGTAGCTTCATGGCTCCCTATGCTCTTTGGAATCTTATGGGCAGTTTCGCCGGCGTTACCAGACGCGCCTTTTTAAAGTTTACGACGCCGCCGCCTCTAAGCCTACCGGCGTAAACCTCTAGTACATACATATGTATGTACATACATATGTAGTTTGCCATATTTGGCTTAATCGCATTTGGGCACTTGTCAACAAATTCTTTTACATATGTACGTAGGTACATAAGTTTTTATGCCTACGCCTTTTGCTCTGCAGTTTACGTAAATAAGTATTTATAAATGTACATTTGGTCACATGCTTATATACTTACATACATACATGTATGTACATACAGTCAAACACAAAAATATAAAGGCACATAGAATTTTTTACAATGTAGCTATGCAATGTTTTTTTTTATTATTTCCGCTAATTTTTTATAAAAATATAGCTCATTCTACAACAAAAAAAAACGTAAAAATAAAATTTCTAAACTTTGCTGAAAACTCAGGAAAATACCAAACATTTTCTTAAAAATTTTCAATTATCTAATGAGATGTTTTAGAAAAATTTTGATTGTGCAGTTTTTTATATTTAAAATGCAAGATTAAAGTTGCTAAAAAATCCCGTTGATATCTGATATTTTTTTGGCTGATGTGTTGTGCAGTTTCTTCCATATAAAAAATTTTTCGAACACTCATATTTTCTTTATAAAATTTTAAATATTTCATGATTGTCTATGTTGCGTTCTTAACTTTACATAAAGGCAATCGTTTTCGCCTTGAAATTTCGTTTTGTGACTGTCCGACTTCTGCATAACGCCACTGTACTAGGATTTCTATTTCATTTGGCTATGCAGAAATATGTATTTACTAGAGAACGACCGAACCTCGATTTTTAAGGCCGAACCGAACCGAACCGAACTTCGGCCAATTTCGGCCGAAGCCGAACCGGAGCCGAACCGAACATTTTCAAGGGCCCAAGTAATAAACAAGCAATGACTTTTTAAAAATGTAGTATTCTTATTGATAAAAAAGCAAAAAAGGTACATACTTAAGATTCAATCACATAAATTTCAGCAAATAACATAAACTTATATGAGGAGGTCCATAACAAAACGCAATAATTCCACCAAAACAATTTTTTGGATAAACGAAAAAAACTAATTTAAGTCAATAGGATATATATTTTTTTTAAACTGTTGTTGTAGTTTAATAGTTATCTAAAAACAATACAAACCATAAAAAAAAAATTTTATCTGGCAATTAGTTTTTAAGTTATTTAGATTAAAAAAATGGAAATGTTGCGTTTTGGTCCGTCCAATAGTATTTATTTCATTTTGTTCTGAACATGTATGGAAATGTTGCGTTTTGATATTTAGCATAAAAAGAATTGGCAAATGTGTTTACAATATTAAATGCAAAGTAGTTATTCACAAAGGTA
>JAPVRG010221088.1:0-10227 GCA_029783565.1 Rhagoletis cerasi | reverse complement strand
GTTTTTTATTATTGTGGCGTAATTATATTTATTTTTGACAAGGTTATTGAGCTTTGTACCACGATTTGTTTTTAGGAAAAATGGAAAAAGCAACACAGTCTGAGCGGTAGAAGTTATAGCTGCTATTTCGGAGATCACCACATCTCCTCATCAGACTTCTTTTTCTAGACTTCAGCAGGAATCGAACCCGCGTCTTCGATGTTCAAAGCCAGAAGCGCTAACCACTGAGCTATGTACACCCCGAAAGCTGTTGTTGCTAATCCATTTCCTTATACAATCTACTCCTATCAAGTGCAGCTGATTCGCCGCTATTTAAGCTTGAATAGGGTGATTGCTATGATTATTTTCTATACATGAATTATATGAAATCATTGCATAGATTTAGGCAGGCTTATCCCAAACCTTTTGAAGTTTTATTAAGAAATTGGTAAGGTCCAATCAGTTTGTTGTCAGCAGACTTTAGCCTTTCACACAATGCGCTCGATAATACATAACTCATTCATATGCGATGTTTAAGATGGTGATTCAGCGATAATTGGCCCATGTGGCGGGATAGTCTTTCTTGTTAATTAGGCAGAGCACACTTAAATTTCACCTGCTCTTTGTTATAAAGGTCGGCTCTGAGCTACATTCACAACACTAAGTTTATTTTCTAGAATGAAGTTGAATTCATTAGTTCATTAGTGTATGTACTCGCCCACAACGTATTGTGGGCATCAGCATCACAGGAGACAACCAGTTGTTTTTTTTTTGGAAGCTGCCTCCCTCACCAGCACCCGAACCTCAGCTGGCGGGCCGTCCTTATTATGGCTCATGTAGGCAGAGGCTACCCAGAAGCTGGTTTTGTCCAGCTCAATGCTTGCCGCTACCAAGTCGCTACTGCTAAGCTGTGGAAGCAAGAAGATGTTTATGTTGTTCCCTGTTAGTATGCGTTTTGTGAGGCAATGAGTTTAAGTCCCTCCATCCCGAGCCCGCAGATGTTATTGCCGTGTATCCACGGCTCCTGGATGAAGGCAACGTCAAGTCCACCGGCAGCCAAGCGACCTCCCATTCTTTTTGTGCCAGTGGGGCAAGGGATTCGGCATTGAGGGTTAACATCACCTGCCTCCTACCTTCTACTGTTTCCTCGATTTTCCCTACTTTCCAGTTATGGTTTGGCTGGTCTCTGTTGCAGATTTTTAAAGTCTGTCCTCCTCTTAACAACGTCGCTGAAACGGGGACATTTGTAGTCACCTATTTTTGGTCTTTTGGCGACCCTATCCCCTACCTGTTCAGCAGACCGCTGCCTTTTTGGAGCAGTACCTTCCGGTTTATCCAAGCTGGATACTACTCCCCTTGCCCATTCTATAGACCTAGCCTGCTCAGCCATGAGCTGTTTCTAGACAAGACCCTAGTGGCCGCCTTCCTATCATAATAGGCCTGCCTCGAGGGACGAACATGTTTAGCTGCCACCGCATGACCCGCAATAGCAACCTGTTTTGAGCTGCCGGGTTTCTCTGTAGCAGCCTGCCGGTACAGCCTGAAAGCAGGTGCACGCCCCGCCCTTGGGATAAATTTTGAGGGGTTTGGGGTTTGGTTGCCCTAGGCGGAGCTGTCCCCGCAGCTCCAGCCATCAAAAGATTGGAGACCGGTCTAGCCAGGCCTCCTCTCTCAGCACTGCCTCCTACATCGCTCGTATTAGGACCTGCCCTAACGCTGAAGCCCCCTCTACTTCCTAACAATGGCGGTCTGACCCCTGCCCTGTTCAAGGCTGAAGCAGAAGTCGAAGCCACCCCTGTCGGTTTTTTTTGAGGAACGTCCTCTCTTTTGAAGTTTCGCTCATAATTTTGGTCCCACGAGTGTCGGACAAAGGAGGTCCGCCTGCACAGAGGTCCGTGTGCAAAGGTAGGGCTAGATAGAACCGGAGGTCGCCAGGTATCCGGAGCACTCTGTTCGACACTGGGCTAGTAATTAATCTGGGTCCCAAGCCAGGCTGAACATCAGCACGGCTCGTCTAACGCCTTGTTCCAACGCAGACCCACGATCAAAAACCAATTCCCTTTTACTAAGCTATTGAGGAGCTTGAGCACATATCGCTGATTTCTGATCTTAGCTGGAAACCATTCTGACATCGTAGTGACTCGTGGAGGGTTCGGCCGGAGGATTTTCCGCCAACCATAAACCTTTTTTAAAGCTATTTTATTTTTTCTGAATAAGGCTATTAATATTTACTGGTAATTTTACTTATTGGTATTGTACTATAGTTATTAAATTTTATATATTGTTGCAATTCTATGTACATATGCGTGAGGGACAATATGAAACTTTATTGCTACTCTTGAGATCCAATTAACTAAAAGGTTTAAAATTCCGTGTCAATAATCGTAATAATTTAATGCCACTTATTATTTTAAGTGCATAATGAGCGTTCGAATGGAATTAAATTCGTTCTCACAGATAAAGCATTTCATCACTTATGGTCCTATAATATGTATGTATGTATTTGAAAGTGTGTATTTTTCTTAACAGCGGTCACCCCCTCGACAGGCAATGGCAAACCTCCGAGTGTGTTTCTGCCATGAAAAAGCTTTTCATAAAATACTATTGCCGTTCGGAGTCGGCGTAAAACTGTAGGTCGCTCCCCTCTGTGTGACAACATCAAGACGCACGCCACAAATCGGAGGAGAAGCTCGGCCAAACACTAACATATGTGTAAGCGCCAATCTATTATTATTATTTGAAAGTGTGTAATGTGTTCCAATTTAAGTGGAATGCTACAGGAATATCTAAGTAATGGTATTCGGTGTGTGAATTTATGTAAAGGCATTGAAGTGTACAATTTCCAAAAAGAGTGTTTTTTTTAACCACTCTAGTGTACATAGATATTGAAGATAGTTATAATTTATATGGTCCCACGTATATATGTTTATAAATTTGTAGTCTGTACTTATCACTTATGATTATTTCTTTCATTTTCAGCTTTTAGAAAATGGTGGTTCCTTTAACTTTAAATTTTCTTAAATCTCAATGGCGCCTCTTCGCAAATGCCCACCCGTTGGCTAGAGGATGCATTTCATATGCTGTAATATGGCCCACAAGCTGTTTGATACAGCAAACAATTGAGGGTAGAAATTTTAGTAAGTGATTGTTTATTTACATCTGTATGTATGTTGTAAGTATGTATGTGCATGTTTATATTCCCTGCAAAAAATTATGCGGCTACTTGTTTATAATTGGCATTAATTACAACTTAATGTGTATTTTACGTGAACAAATCGAGATTGATTAGACCTCAACTAATCTCTTACAGTTCAATTTGGAGATTAGTAAGTCTCCGACTAGTCATTTGCGGTTACTTCACTTAAGCAGCAGGCTTGTAGCAAACTTGAGCTCAGCTCTTCGAATCTCAACGGACGACTAGTTTCTTTCTATAACCACGAAATTCGTTCAGCCATAAAATGGGTTTAGCTCATGCCATATAAAAAGTTCAAAATTGATTTTAGTCAAATGACACATTTCGGACTAGTCGCGTTTTATGCAGGGTTATTTGCACAAATATGCTTGCATTAAGATATGTGAAACCTCATAAGTGTTACCATAATTAATTTTTTTACAGAAACCTATGACTGGATACGTTGCCTGCGTTATAGCCTTTTCGGCGCGCTTTACGTGGCACCAACTTTATATGGATGGGTGCGTCTCAGTTCTGTTATGTGGCCACAAATGAATCTGAGAGTAGGAATCGTGAAGGTATGTATGAACTCGCAAAAACGGAGGCACTTTTGTGCATATATTCTGTTTGGTATTTAGTAGAGATTACGTTAAGTTAAACGAACAGGCGTTTACTTATATTACTACTCGAAAAGCAATAAGAATTTATGCTCTGGAAAAAATTAGATAAAATATGTACATATCTACATCCTAGCCAACCAGCGGAGTCCGCAGGGTGCACCATTAGGACTCCCTGTGCGGAGCGCTGATGCTCCTAGGGAGACTCCGAAAAGAGTCCCAAAAGAGCATATCCGCGGGAGAAAAATGCCTTTTCAATATATATGAAAAAAGTGTGCCTTTAGGACTCCTTAAATGAGTGATTTCGGAGTCCCAGACTCCGTGCGGGCTCCCCAATTCGGCTATGATTTTATGAAAAGAACTCCTAAAATCAGCCGAAGATAATCTAGATGGAGTGTTTTGGGAGTGCTCCGATAATAGACCGAAAAGTATGCTTTACGGTTTCTGAAAATACTCATAATTTCATTTATAATTATAATTACAATAATTTTTATTTATCTTTCTTTTGTATTTTAAAAACGTTAAATTACAGAAAATGGTTTAACATACACTGCGTTGCATAATTATAAGACCGCCACATATTAACAAGTTTTAACTATTTATTTTTGTACTATTTAATTTTAATTAATTTCTCATAAAAATATTGTTCATTCTTTAACAAAAACATATAAACAAATATTTCAAGCTTTGTGCAAAAATTATAAAAAAAATCAGCAACTTTTTACCAAAATTTCACATATTTTATAAAGAATTTTTAGAAAAATAAGTTGTCAAAACTTATCATTAAGTAGCGGTATTATATTTATGCAACGCAGTGTATTATTAAATACAATAACAAATCAAAGAGGAAAAAATATAGTAATATAAAAGTATTTATTATCTTTTTTTTTAAATACGCTACTTGAGGGATGGAACAATTTTGCGCTCCCTCTATTAAATTATTTTCCAGAACCAGCAAATTTCCTATTAAATCCCCCTGAAAAGTTCTAATGTTAGCCAAAAGTAATCTTTATGTGCTGTTTTTCACCTTTAAATGCATTCCCAGCAGCCATAACGTCAATAGCTTTTTTGCGATGTCCCTTTCCACGAATATTCCGAAGCGACGTCATTTATAATTTTTCGCACATTTATTTTTTCGCTTATAAAAATTCAATTGATCTAAAATTAGCATTAAAAATCTTACGGAATAGATGCAAAAAAACAAAATAAAAAAAAGGAAAAAAAGAACGCTTTGACTCCCTTTTTAATCCATACTGGGAGCGCTCCGACAACGCTCCTTCGAGGTGTTGCTGAGGCAGTCCCTTTTCACTCCATATTCGGAGCGCTCCGCCTTTGGCTGGCTGGGAATGTATAATACAATATTCATACATACATATCTAAATCTAAGTTAAAAAAAATTTGTTTCATCTTTAGAGACTATAAATCCATACATTTTCATTATTTTAGGCGACAGTTGAGCAAATCTCCTATGGACCATTTGCCGGCACCAGTTTCTTCTTTATTATGAGTTTGCTAGAAGGTCGTACCCCCAAAGAGGCTGTACAGGAGGTCAAAGACAAATTTCCAAAAGCATTTAAGGTACGTACATTCATACATACCATTTACATATATATATATATAACACCTGGTTCCAAGCTCAAAATCAAGTCATTCAAATAATTTTCTTTTCATAGACTGGAATTTGCATTTGGCCAATAGTTCAGACAATAAATTTTTCAATGGTTCCTGAACATCATCGTGTGGTTTTCGTTAGTATTTGCAGCTTAGCTTGGACAACATTTTTAGCGTACATACAAGAAAAGGATATGCATGCAGAAGAGACAATTAATGGGAAGCCAATAGATCCTCAACAAACGGATGAAAGTCTGGCTTTAAGAGTAAAACGTGCTTTCGGGCTGTGAATATTTTTAAGCTTGGGGGGAGGAGAATAAAAAACGAATGTGATTCATAAAATAGTTCAACACTTAATACGAGTATATACAATACGATATATATGTACATATATAAGTGAACATTGTTGTTAGTTAATTTAATGCGTATGCTTAGTATATTTATATGTAAATAGTGACAATACCGACTTAGACGAATTTAAATGCATTGTACAAGAATTGAAGCGTGCATTTATTTTAAATAAAAAGTAATTGTTGTTGAAATACTTACATAATTATGATTTAAATATTGTAGTTTACGATTTCACTTAACAATCACACAGGATATTATGAACTAAAATGCGTTAGAAAGGGTAAATCTTCGTCAGAATTTTCCTCTTGAATACTCCTGGGCCACTTCATCGAATATTTTCATTATTCATGCTTCTGCGCCACATACCAGCATGGGCATGGTGAGTGACTTATTAGGGTTGTTCTTTCAAATAAAAGTCGACTTTTTTATAACAAAAAACCGAATTTTACTCTGCATTTAATTTATTACATTTGTAACAAATATAAGGGTCAGATCTCGACAAAAATATCATGATTTCCAAGTGTCTTTAGAATAATCTGTAATTTAGTGAAATTCGCTGGATAAAAGACTACAAAGGATTTTTAAAAATTTGGAAAATTGTGAGAGTTACATATGTATATAGCATTAAAATGTTGACTATGAGTGTATCTTAAATATCATATTTTTCAAACAGATAGTCCGATTTTAATGAAATTTAAATATGTTATACAGAAATTTAAGTCGTTTTAGATAGTTGAACAGTAATTAAACACTTTTAGAATTTTCACCAAAAATGTAAAAAAATAAAAACAATTTTGAATCGATATTTGGTCATTTCGGACCACTTTTTGAAAATTTTATACCATATGAGAACATTCCGTATAATTTTAGCTTTAATCCAAAAAAAAAACAAGTAATTAAAAACAATGTTTTTTAAGACAAGGTGTTAATAAAAAAAGAATTAAAAAGTTACATTATTATTTGTGGAGTTATTTCTATCTATTTAAATAATACACGTTCTCAATATGAACCAAATCGGATTATAAATACGGGATTTTCAAATATCTCGGCACCTGCGCCACCTAGCGGATTAATTTCTTTCATATTGCATTCCGGGTCCTAGCTCATCTGGAATTTGGTTAAAATTTGGTTGAAAAATTTGATTACAGACAGGTGAAACTTAATAAAAGCTTGAAAAAATAATGGAGACTCCGATTTTCTCACAAATTAAGGATGAGCCTTAAACGGGCTGGTTTAATTTAAATGTACATTTAGTAAATACTAGTTCGTCTAAGTACTTTCCGTAAATTCGATTATACGTATTGTTAAATACAAAATAAGAATTTCTTTTGAGAAATGTTGTTTCATATAAATAATATACAATTTTATTACTTATATTAAATGTTCTTAAATGATTTGACAACGTTGTTGTACTTTTATTAAAAAGCATTTTCTTACAACATTTTTCAAATTTCCTTTTAGTGTTATTGGCAATTTTCTTAAAACAAGACTAAAAAAAATTAAAAAAAGTCGAAAGTTTACAGTGAATAATTTACTTCAGTCGACTTTCGTAAACTGAAAGTCGATCAATAAAAGTCGACTTTTAGAAGTAACAAATCGATTTAAGTCTAAGTCGACTTTACCATCCCTATAAAATATTGAGAGTGGTTTTTCTTCGTCGAGAGTGGACTTTCTTGCTAAAGGTAAGGTCCTATCATCTAGGAGTGTGGAGAAGCTAGGATCCCAGCTCCCACTCGCTCGAACGCGACCTGGAGCGACTCCGACATGAAGGAGTATATACAGGCCAGCACCATGCAGTGGTACACGGACGGCTCTAAAACACCAGAAGGTATTGGGGCAGGTATTTTTGGCCCCTGGATAAAGTTATCCCATGGGCAAATACCCAAGCATTTTATAAGCGGAGGTCTACGCCATCAATCGGTGTGCAGAGATAAACCTACTTAGAGGTTAACATAACGAGAGAATCTTAATCCTAAACGATAGCCAGGCATCATTCGAAGTAAAATCATCTCTAGTCCTTGAGTGCATTGAGAAACTTAACACCCTTGCAGAGCTGAATATCGTTCAGCTACTGTGGGTGCCAGGGCACAAGGACATACGGAGGAATGAGATAGCGGATAGCCTAGCCAGAACAGCGGCAGCCTCGCCTTCGACGAGTCCCGAACCATTCCTTGCGATAGGCCCCAACACTATAAGGGAGAAACTCAGGAAAGAAACTTCAAATAGAAGGGTACACCACTGGCACAGTACAAGAGGGCTTCACAAGGCTAAAAGCTTACTGGGGGATACAATCTAAAAAGATATAAACTGTTAATTAACCTCCCCAAAAACAAACTTAGAATAATTACAGGCATCCTCACTGGACATTGCAGATTAAACGGAAATCTACACAAGCTAGGAATCTGGTCGACCGATCTCTGTCGCTTCTGCGACTCAGACAAGGAGACACCACTTCACTTGCTCCTGGAGGATGATGCCGTAGCGAGGCGACGAAACAGCAACATAGGCTCAATGTGGCCAGAGAGAGAGCACATACACGCCTTACCTCCAAAGGCCCTCCTGGATTTCCTTAGGTCCCTGGGATTGGAGTACGTGCTGTGATGAGCGGAGGGCACAATAGATATACTGGGTCGCGGTGCATTCCTCCTTGTAAAATAACTTCAAATTTTTTATAGACCAAATGTAGAACAAACAAAAAATCAGTGAAAAAATAACGTTTGGTCTTATGTTACCATTTTTTTTATTCCTTTAATGCATTTTTCTGACCTTTCGGATTTGAATAGTGCTCTTTCCGCCGTAGCCGAGTGCTTAGAGGTGCCTACTGCCACTCGAGAGGACCATGGTTCAATTTCTGGTTCCAGCAACATCAAAAAAATGTTTCAAATATCGGTCGCCCCTCGGCAAACAGCGGCAAACCTCCGAGTGTACTTCTGCCATTAAAAAACTTCTTCGGAGGCGGAAGAGGAATTGGAGGAGAAGCTCGGCCAAATACGTAGAAAACGTTTAAGCGCCAAACATTCATTAATTGTGTTCATCCCAAAATAACCTAGGATACTATTTTAAAACTAATCAGGGGTTTCCCTTAAATTAGAAAAAGCCTTGAAAACTTCGAAGAACTCAAAACTTTTATGTAGAGATGAAGATTTTTATGAAATGAAAAAAAACGGATTGATCGATAAAATAATCCGGTTTATTCGATATGCGAAAAATCGTGATTTCAAAAATACCACCTAGAGATATAAAAAAGATGGTGGAAACCGGGTTGGAAAAACCGAGTCAACTACCCTAGTACATACATATATCTCTTTTTTATTTTTTATAGATTCCCATCCCTTGAATTTACTATAAATACACACCCATGCATATATGATAGGCTTGCAACATGTGCTGATATGGATAATAGAACTTGATTAATAGTAAAATAAGTAATTAGCTTTTATCGTAATCAAAAGAAAGTAAACAGCTGTGCAATATTTTATTCCAACATTTCTACTATAAATTCAGTATCGAGGTTTAAACTTTGAAGTAGTTAGTTAAAATCAGGGCTGCAAACCACTCCAAAAATCGGTGCGGTTCGGTACAGTGGTTCGAACCACTTAGAGAAAATTTGTACCGGTACTAGAACCGGTTCATGAGTATCTCTGAACCACGGTTCGGTTCGGTTCAAGTGGTTCAATTTTTTATACTACGTGATGCAAATATTAAAAAACTATGACAGAGACTATACATAGTTAAAAATAAAAGGCTTTTTTATTGAGAACAAATTCAAATATTTACATATACGGGGGTAATCCGGTGTTTTTCTTTTTTTGGATGTTACACTATGATTTTAGTAAATTTAATATTTGTTAAGGTAAACAACATTGACATAAAAATGTTGCCATATACTAATGATATAACAGCAGATTTCCTTCACTACTAAATCTCATACAAAATCGTGGAAATCGAAAAAATTGCGTGTAATCCAACGACTGCAGACTTTCTTCACTACTAAATGCTCATGCAAAATCGTGCATATTTGACTTTTGCCAATGTGCAAGGATGCCTCAATATCCCGGTATGTCACATGCCGCTCCATCTGAATCATTTCTCGCACAGGATCGAGAGCAGTTGATGGCCGACCTTCACGGTATTCATCACTGAGGCTGACGCATCCACCCTTAAATTCTGCAAACCAGTCATAAACAATGTTTTTAATGGTGATTCATTACCAAAATCCGAATGAAGCCGTTCCAAGCTTCGTTTTTGAGTTAAGCGGCATTTAATTGCGTAAAAAAATCATCGCACGAAAATGTTCACGAAAAATTTCCATTTTTTCACAAAATTTCTTTTTTTGAGATGTTAAATCGAATCTACTTTGTGGAATTTTCCTCTGTCAATGTCGTTTACCTAAGAAATATTAAGTTTTTGTGTGGCATTCAAAAAAAAAAACTTCGTCTAATGGTCGTTTCTGGATATTTTAAGGGTTAGACTCACTTATCAAACGTTTTCTTTGTT
>JAPVRG010221076.1:0-19762 GCA_029783565.1 Rhagoletis cerasi | reverse complement strand
TTCAAACGCAGAGGCGCACGCAATACTCGACATTCTATGCAAATGAAACCAAGTTTGTCATATTTAAATGACAGATTTGCTGAAAATTCATTTCAGCTGCAACAAAAGAGCAATAGGAAAGGGTGAAAGCCTGGTAGTGTCTGTCCGTGCGCTAGCTTGCGTGATGACAGTGTGTGATTCACATAAACACACTTCCAAGTGGTAGAAGTGTGAGCGAACCAAATTCATTTTATGAGGGAAATCTGACACCGACGCCTCAAAAACAAGAACAAATGAAAAAGGAAATACATACATAAATTAATGCGCTCGAACTGTGATTTCTGCTGGACAACTGCTCTCTCCGAGTTTCCAAGTTTTCTTTTTCGGAATATGCTCAGGCGCCCAAAATTATGCAAATTGTATCATACGATATGCCATAAAAGGTTGACAAGCATGCATGTGTGCGGTATTTAACCCTAATTGGCAAGCGTGCAAACACACACTCACTCAACAAACAATAATCGCAGCAATCGAGCCAAAGGAGCAAAGGATGTGCATATCCTTGCGGCAGTTTAACGAAATGGTGACATTGATATGACCACACCAGTGGATAGATTTTAATTAGAACCAGTGATTGTCGCAGTCCAAATCGCAAAAATGCGGCGAGTGCGGGTGAGGATGGATTCCGCCTTGATTGTTGGTTACATGACCAATTGGCTCGATTATCTGCGCTTTTGCATCACAGCATTGACAGTTACATGGCAGCACACTGTGGAAGGGTCCGCTCGGTGCATATTAATGCTGTGGCTCCCAGTCCATTTGTCAGTGTCCTTGCCTGTCGTCATAATATGGTAACCACCTATGGAACATGTCACCGAGAAATGTTGAATGTCGCCGGACACATTTGACCAAATTGTCAATTTTGTCATTTAACTTGTCAGTTTAAAGCATAGAATCAGATACATTCATATGTACATACATACGTATGTATGTGCTATTAGAGTACCCAGTAGAAATTTGTTATATGCATTCTTGCTGTATGAGTAAAAAAGTGGGAGATATTCATGAATTTCCAAAAATTAAGTCGAATTCTGATGAACTGCAAGCGAACGTACGTTGTTGTTGATAAATCTGACTACCAAACCATACAACATCACACAATTTTTGTAATATTTTCAGTATTGTGCAAAATTTTTAGTGGACGGTCGTGTTGTGTGATATAATATAATTTATACCAGGAAAGTAAGTTAAAATGAGTAATAAAAACTCAACGCTAATGAACAAGAAATATTTTGTATGCAGGCCCTATACTAGTGCTTTTGCATGTTTGAAGCATTAATACAGCCATATGCATACAGCAGTAGTACAAGTGTATAGTTAGAGTACGCATACGCTCTGAGAAACCACACGTGTTAAATGGAAATGAAGGTTCATTTATACTGGCATGTATACACAGCCGCAAGTTCATGCCACCAACAGCGATGTCGTATGTATGCATACAATTTCTACTGGGTAGTAACTGGATGTGGTTGTGTGAATTGAGGGAATAAAGTTATTTGGATTAAAGCTAATGCTGGTTGACAGGCCCATAAGGAAGCTTTTTTATATGAAACTTTCGGTATTTGTAGAAGGGATGTAATCCAGGTAGCATTATTAATAAACATCCTTCATCAGATACTTTAGCTCATTTCAAATGTTCCGCCTTATGAACACATCTTTTATAGAGAGACATTTTCAAGAGAAACAAGCGACTGACACCGTAGCCAGTCATCCTTTTGTATAACATTATATTATGAGCCGTTTTGGCATTTAAAAACTTGAAGCCCCCGTTCTATTTTACAGTTGGACACCTTAATTTTACTAAAATAACCTTTTTTTGAGAAAGTTAGATTTTTAAAACAAGTGGTGAAATTAGTTTAAAAAAATTAAATGTCTGGAATAATAGAATCATTAAAAAATTGGCTATAAGAACCGCCTCGAGACTGAAAGGGCTAAGTCTTATGTCTAGTTTTAAAGATATTTCAGTCCTCTCTCATTTGATACCAAATTTGTTTAATTTGGATAAGCGGTTTGTTTATTATCCGGAAAGGACTTTTATTTCGGACTTAAAAAATATCTGGCCAAGCTTAGCTCTTGAAAAAATAACTGTTATTTTCGGTCCCTGGTTGTCACACAAAGGAGAGGGACCTACAGTTGTACGCCGGCTCCGAACTGCGATTGTATTTTTATGAGAAGCTTTTTCGTGGCAGAAATACACTCGGAGGTTTGCCATTGACTGCATAGGGGCGACCGCTGTTAGAAAAAACTTTTATTTTTATTTTTCTGACGTTGGTCGGAAACTGGGCTCGAACCAAAGCCTAGCGGAATGATAATGCTTGAACCCAGGCCTCACGGAGAGGTAGTGCGCACTTCTAACCACTACACCACAGCGGCCGCTTATTGCCTATCTGAAAAAAAAAAGTTGAAACAAACAATTGTTTAATCAAATTTTGGAAAAAAAATGATAGGTTACTGTAAGAAATTCTAATAAAAAACCGAGATGATTAGTAATTGCAAATTTGGAAGGCGATACGAAGCACTCTTATGGTGATTTCGTTTCTAACAAAAAATGTTGCCTTTTCATTGCCATTTTCACTTTCCGCGTTCGATTGTAAAATAAAGGCAAACCGGTGAGAAAATTTTGTGTTCGTTTCTTAAAATGCCGCACTCTAGCAAGTCAAAAAAGACACATTCTCTGCACTTTGAAGCTTTGTCAGGGGAGAGTGTTGCCCTGGAAATCAGATGGTTGCTTTAAACGAAAATATTATGAAATGAGTGAGCTAGACAAGGGTAAGTAGGCAAAAACTTGCACTTTTACGGGTTTGAGTGCAACATCAAACATATTTTGCACCATGGAAGGGCAACATTTTTTGGGAGAAACGAAATCACCATTAGTGCCGATTCACACGTACCGTTCGCCGGCTAACCGGCACAAAATTATGTAATCTGGCACCGGCTTGTGTGAAAGCTCTAAAAACAGCACATTCACTTTACTTTTTAAAACCGGAGAAACGGCATTTACATCGGCATGGGCTTTTGTTTACTTTATTACCAGTGTTGCCAGAAAAATGATGTGCAATGTGAAGGAAAAATATTTTTTCACTTGAAAATTTATTTGAAGATTCTTTCGAATAAAAAAAAAATTAACACAACGTTTGCTTCTGGAGTGAACCTGGATACCTTTTATCTATTTCCTTTTACTTTAAAACAAATTAACTCCACATACATACATATGTATGTATGAACATCTTGGTTTTGAATCTCTTTTCATTATCCACATTTCCAACTTTTTTTCATATTAAAAATCTAGCCGCACTTATGGTGATATGTCTGCGCATTATATAAATTTAATAAGACAATTTTTGGTGCCTTTCTTAAGTAACTCGTGTCTGTAGGGTCGCGTTTATCCCAATAGGATCAAAGGAATCTGAAAATTCTTCTGAAAAGACTAAAAAACATGTAATAATGTAATAAGTATTTCCAGTTTTTTGAGATATCTTCAATCATTTTAAACGTGGAGGCGAAAGGGTTGATTTAGCATAGAATTTCAAATTGAATCTTGCTCGATCAATCGAGCGCAAAGTTCATTTATACTAATTTCATCTTCTCCTGCTTAGCGATAGTAAGACATCCTCGGATGGCAAATATAACTATTAATTTCGAAAATTCTTTTGTATGCAATTTTGTTTTGTTGTGAATACCTACGCTTGAAGTATCTCATTTCACTTCTGACAACACTACTTATTGTACACTTGCAATAGGAACCTTATCAATCTTCAAAATCGGTCCAAAAAACTGCTTATCTCGTGATGAGCTTGTCACACGAAGTAAAGTAGTCAAAGTTAGAAAAAACATTTATGTACAAAAATTAAAAAAAGAATTGGAGACTTTTTAATATTTAATTTCAGATTTCCGTAATTGATTTTATTCCTACATGCACAATATTGATGGCTTTGCATAAATTTACAACGTGGTAGCTCATAAATAACCTAAATCGGAATTTGTTTCCAATTATGTTTTACACTCCATGACAGAAAAGTAAAATACCTGAAATGAAAAAAAAAACAACAAACCAGAATTACAAACAAACACTGCCATGGAGGAAAAGTAATGCACTTTGCTATTAGTAATTTATAGCGACCTGCTGAATAGCGCTTACAAATTGTCAAATCTCAAAATGAAATTTTGCTGCAGCGAATTCCACAACAACACCAACACCACTAGACATGCCACATAGTGTGCGAGCGCAACTTCGCCGACCTAACCAACTCGAAGCGGCCCGATTAGGCCGGACTGGGCTGGCCCCAACGACCAAGTCAGAGCAAGCAGACCACCCATGGCGCTCAGGCGTATGGCATATGGCATATGGCTTTTCGGAAGATGGCCAACTACGAGTAACCAACCAAACGTAATGCAATTCACTAAAACTTCTTATACAAAAGTCCAACAGCCAACAGCCAAAAGCCAATACCACAGCCAAATGAAGTGAAGCTAAGCTTGTCGCCGCATTATAACAAGCTTCGAATACTTATTCCTTACTACTTTTTTGCCAAATCCATTTGTTGTACTCGCAGTTTTAACAATCTTGGCCAATTGCACTGCTGTTGCGTTCATTGTTGTTGCTATTATGCAGCTATCTCATCATAATTTTTCACCAAACAACACCTCGCCGGTGGGTCCACCACCCGCCACATCGCATTCCATCTGGCGCTCGGTCGCCGCCACACCACACCACACCATGCCAAGAGTAAACTGGCGCGCATTTGCGCATGCGTCGCGATCGGCGGGCAGTGGACGGTGCTCGTGTTGCCCGTGCGTGATGTATGTATGTACTCGTATGTGGATATTTGTTGGCAATTGTTGTTGTAGTTATGCCACCCAGTCGCGTATTTTTACGCATTAACGTAACAAATAATAATTTCTGCTTTTCGCCTTTCTTGTTGTGGACTTCATCAAAAGATTGAAAAATGTCCTCAAATACATTAGTGCGATTTGCACTGTAGCAACAACAATGACAACAGATTGTAGTTGGAGACGATGTAGTGGCTTTATTCAAGAAAATTAATTGGGCTCATACCAAGCGGCATGTGCACAGTGTTGTTGCTGGGAAAAGAAGCAATTTGGAGTTCTTATTGAGCATGTCCTGTATGAAGTTGCCCAACAAACCTTTCTACTCGACGCTGTCATTGAGTTCGACTGTAATTAACAGAAGTTTTACCCACTTTTTCCAACATATCGCATCAGGTGGAGCCAATGGATGATACATTTAAAAAAATATTCTCCCGATTTCACATATGTACTAGGGCAGTCTGAGATGTAACTGCAATTTTAATAAAAAGTATTTTTTTTGGCACTTTTTTGACATTTTTTTTATTTCAACATAGTCTAATTTTAACTCGATAACTTTAGTAATGCGCTTTTATAATTTTTAATCCATTCCAAGCAGAAGAATTGCTCTCAGATTCAAATACAGTAGACCCAAATCACTTACCTTCGAGCTATATTTTTTTTTTTTCAAATTTTGAAACAGGAAATGCTCGGAGAGTCAAAATAGATTAGATTCGATATAGAGGAGGGAGCAGGTCATCTAGTTACCGCGACCGAGAACGATCTCTCCAAACAAAATTCTACTTGGCTACATGTCTTCTTTGATCCACGTATTGCTAAGAATTCTCACGAGGTCCCTTGGCTGAATGCCATTTAGGTCATGTGCTTCCAGATACGCTGATCATAGGAAGCGAAGTCTGGTCCTAGTGAGGGCATCACAGTGGCACATAATGCGCCCTGCTGCTTCCTATGCTTCGTAATACAACCTAAACTGATCACAGTTAACAAATCCTATGTTTGACAAGTTTTTCATTACCCTGTAGTGGCCAGCAAGAATACTTGTAACAATTCTTACGTCATGCCTACTAAGGCGAAGAATGGCTGCAATTCTCATTGTTGATATTTCCGGGTTGAAAGATAGCCTGTTTGTTATCTTCTGTACTTGTCCAGTCATGTTGCGCTTCCTTTTCATCGAGATGTAATAGTTATGCCTAACGGAGCTCCTTGGCAGACCAATATGATGTCCTGGACCAATGAATCCCTGAGCTGCCCGGTGAATTTGATCAACCAACAAAATAAAGTAAGGCACCTAAGTCTTTGGTTAGTTTACACACCTTTGCATTCTCACACATATGTATGTATATAAATATGTATGTTCACATTTGCAATAACAAAACTGTACTTTGTTGTGCGCTACAGCTTAAAGCGTTAATACGTAATTTATGTGTCACAAAAAAAAAGAGAGAAATTGAATGCCACACGAAATTATGGATTATTTATCATTTCACACGAGCTGCGCTGAACCGTAACGCATGCATCGTTACGCGCATTCACAACATCAGCGGGTGCAGCAGCAGCAACAGAAAGTCGGCTTACCATTTCGACTGCTTTTGCTTTGCCACTACCGTTGTCGTCGTCTTGCCGCCGGCATATAATCGCCAATAAGTCGAGTGCGGTTCCATTGGCCCGGTCCAAAACACCATACCCACTTACATACATGCGAGAGTCGGTTGAAGTCAGAGCGGGCAGCGCGCCGCCATTCGCATCGCATCATTTTAGCTGCATTTATGCATAAAAGCCAAACGTTTGTCAATTCGATTGGTAACCAAATTTATGACAACACGCGTATAACTTATGACGGGCTTGGTCGTGCCACGAAAATCGCAATACGCAATTGAGAGAATTGGTGGGGTAAAGGTGTGATGGTTGGGGACGTTTTGTCGGTGTGGACAGAAAGGAGCGATGTTAGAGGTACAATCGAGGTAATAAAGTTGATCAGTTCTTTCGAAGCTTCGCTTTGCTTTGCTTTGGTTTTATTCATTGTGTGGTATGTATAGGGTTGTTGTTGTTATAAGAAATCCCTAAAATAACCACACATACACGTTCAAGTGCACACGAAGCGTCAACTCAGCCGAAACTAAAGTGTTGTGCCCGTTTCCTGCGGTGGCAAGTGTTAATTGGAATCAATTTGATAATCTGTAGACACAGAGTGGCACTTGGCTGTTGTTGTGTATGCATTTGTGTGTGTGTGTGTGTGCTCAAAGGAGTACATACCATGCAGGGAAACCAAATCATTTCTGGCTGGTGAATGTTTATTGAATTTATAGGCAATACAATAACTAATCTTGCCGCTTTTCATGGCCAATCAAACAGCAAGTAAGTGGTTTACGTTGATGTTTTGAAAGCTCTTCGTGTCGAAAGTATCTTTGCCAAATAAAACATCGGTTTTAGCAAAAACTTCCATTTTTTATGAATTTATTTTATATACGGCGTAGCAGAACAAGGGACGCTACACACAGAAAAAGTTTTAGCTATAATTACCAAGATTTGGTTATAGTAAATAATATTCGATCCACAATTTTCAGTTTTGGAAAACGCCGCCTTGCATTAAAAAATATTTACCTTTACTAAAATTTTAAGATCTTGACCAGTTTTTTATACCTAAACCAATTTTGGCGAGAGGGGGGCTTCCGTTGACGATGAATGTCCTAAATGTACGTACATACATGTGTAAGTAAATAGATACATATGTGCCCTGCAGCAATTCGGACTCACTTTAGGTTAGCCCTCAGATAGTCCCCATTGTTACCAAAACTGGTCCCTCATAATTCCCCTACACATGGTTTCAACTGTAATTTTTAGCATTGGCGTGTCATTGGAAAATGACCGGTCCACTCAACACTGGCCGTAAGATAGTCCTAGACTAGTCCAATTTTGGAGATTTTTTTCGTTGGAGTACGATTGGGTTCTGCACTTCACAGAGGCTTTTTCGTATTTTGGAAACACAAAAAAAAATTATTTTATCATTTTATTTATAACCATGTTGCCTCTGATGGCGTTTGAACCCGAACCCTCCTGAAAGCTAACAAATAGTGGCAAGCATCTCAGCGCAATGATCTACAGCCACGCATGTAAATGTGTGTTCAAATGTTCACTTTGAATCAAGGCCAGAACAAGCGATTGGGACATTTACAGGGTGGTGCTCTTTACAATTTTTTTATTGAATTGCAAGACAACACCAACCTGTCACTGTCAAACTGTACTTTTCTCTAGACCGGTTCCTTCGGTACTGGTCGGCGGTTAACATTTTCGATGCAAACAAGTGTCCAAGTGTAACCGGTCAAATTTTAACCGGCTAAGTACTGGTCCTTTACGGAAAATTGGCCGCCTTATTGCTGCAGGGTGTGTTCATTTAGTCGCTAACTTACGTATGAGAAAGGTGCTTTTGTTATTATTGTAGTGTGAAGTTGCGTCCATGATCATTTCGCGGTTGTGTTTTGATCGAAAAATTGCGCTCTGGGGGGCATTCACGCAATCACGGACGAGCATATATACATTCATATGTACATACATACATACTTATGTATTTGCACAGGTATGTGTGGAAGATTGTCTATTGATTTGTGTATGTTATGATGTGAGTGTAAGCGGATGAGAGCGTAATTCAAATTGAATTAAATTAAATGCCAATTTATTGCCAAAAAAGCTGCCACCAGTACCAAAGGCCCTTTCACGCCATGAAATGTGGGCCATTGTGAAGAGTGCTGAGAAAAATGTTAAACGACTTTCGACCAATCAATGAATTGTAACTGTAAAATCTTAACTAATCCTCGCCAAGATAAATGTATTCAGCTCAGTGTCTTGAGTTTATTATCAATATGGCGATTTGGTACAAAAAAGGCGTCTATCTGGGAAGGAATTAAAAACCTCTATACGACTTATCTTAGGTTTTTACCCAATCAGCCTTCTTTAAAAACATCTCAATGCTTGGTGTATACAAGTGTTGATAAAATGTAAGTAGGCCCATTTACACGCGTACATATGCAGTCATTTCTGATGTCATAACAACTACGCGATTTTTACATCTAGAACAGTTTCATACATGTGTACATACATATGTAGATTAGGTTAGGTTGGGCGGCAGTCCAAAGTAGGACTCACTTAGACTCATGGTCCTTTCTGATACCGCATAAGGAGTATTTTAATTATCCCCGTTCCCCTGTAAACCACTTGGTGCTTAGCAAAAAGTGCATAGGCTTCTAACGCTCACCACTTTGAGGTCATCGAGATCAGTGAAGAAATGACTCCCAAGGGCTTTTGCTCTCCGCTTTGATAAAGCCGGGTAATGGCAGAGAAGATGTGGGATGGTGGCAGATTCTGCAGTAGGTATTCCAGGGTAAGCCCAGTCTAGCTGCGTGTAATCCAATCAGAAAATGTCCAGTGAGAACTCCAGTCACTATGCGAATGTCCTGCCTCCTTAGATTAAGTAGAGACTAGGTGCGTTGGGCGTATGTGACTGGCCAGAGTGTTTTGGCAATGTGACAGGCCGATTCCATTCGCCATCTTTCATTAGCAACTTTCCAGAATTTTTCATTCAGTAGAGTGTAGGGATGTTCAAAAAAGATCGCTGTTTCTAAAAACTGTTTTTTTTTTGAAATTTTGGTAATGATCGAGGACAAGACGAAGTATCTCCTGTCATCAAACAATCAGTCAGCGCATTCGCGCCTCGGCACCCACGTCACTGTTGACAGTTATAATTTCGAAACAGTAGAGAACTTCGTTTATTTGGGAACCAGCATTAACACCGATAATAATGTCAGCCTTGAAATCCAACGGAGAATCCCTCTTGCCAGCAAGTGCTACTTTGGACTGAGTAGGCAATTCAGAAGTAAAGTCCGCTCTCGTCGAACGAAAACCACGCTCTATAAGTCACTCATCATGCCCGTGCTGGTATATGGCGCAGAAGCATGGACAATGACAACATCCTATGAGGCGGCCCTTGGAGTTATCGAGAGGAAGATTCGATTAAACGACATGCTGTAAGAGCTTTACAACGAAATATACATAGTGCAGCGAATTAAGATGCAGAGGCTCCGCTAGCTAGGTCATGTCGTTCAAATGGACATAAAGGACTTGGCTTCACTTGGCATTTCCAATTGGTGTCAGTTGGCACAGAAGAAATATGACTGGCGTGCTGTTTTGGATTCGGCCAAAGTCGCTTAGGCGGTAACAGCGCCAATAAAGATGAAGAAGAGAGCATCTGGAGGGTAACTTCAGATGTTTTATGTATAACTAAAAATGACTTCCAATCGAGGGCTTTTGCAATACTTAAAATAGCAGACTGGATAGTTGGCTAAAGCTGGCGTGAAATTTATTAAAATCAGGGCCTTCGGTGATAGGCAAGCTGCTCTAAAAGCCTTGGAGACCGCTCGAACTTCTTCGATATTAGTCCATGAATTTAAGTTGACGCTGAACTCCGTTTTAAAATGTAATAAGCTTGAACTTATGGGGGTACCGGAACACTGTGGTGTTCAAGGCAAGTTCGCCTCGAATTAATTTTTGAAGAGCGTTCCCAATCAAGTTCTTTTCTTAAAAAAAAAAGTGAGAGTTTAGAAGTAGTTGGTACATATCGTCACCATTGAATTATTATGTTTAGCTAATCGTCCCCTTTGCAGTTTAGGTATGTACTTGCTCACCTAGTTATCTCCTCTAGCTATTCTATTACACCGAAAACCACACTTCCAAAAAACTATAATCAGCCAATTGACCCCACACCTAATTCCATCGTTGTGCAAATTTCTGAAATTCGTATTTTAGTTGCTAATTTTTGGTTTCGCATTAACACAATTTCGCACCTTATTTGCCAGAATAGCAGTTATACGCGAAGCTATAACTTTGCATTCGCAAATTCCCACGTTAACACCACATGGCAACCGAAACGCTCCACAAGTACGCAACCGTTTCTGCAGGCAATCAGTCACCCGGCCAAGCAATAATTTTCGCATATGAAGCGAATCCTCTGGTGTTAAATTGTGTCCATGGAAAATATCTGTATGTACATACACATGTATGTATTTGTGCTTAAAATCAGCTTTTACTAGCCTCTGTAACTCCACAAATACTTCGCTAGATGAGTATATACAAATATATGAACATACCAAAAGCCAATCGGTAATTGGTAATTGGCAATTTTAACACCTTCAATGCCGCAAAATGATGCCAAAATGCCAACAATCCTAAAATGGACTATGGGCGGTAAAACAAAAAACGAAATTCAATTCGAAAGGCACCTTCATTCGAGTTGTATATTTGTAGCTCTGTTGTAGCTTTTAAAGCTAGTTCGGCTGTTTGATTGTAGTCAGTGGCGATCATTAAATTCAAATCATTTTTCATATACGAATATATTACGGTGCTGAGTTGTCGGAAACCACCGCTGGGCTTAACACCTCAAATGTAGCGCGGATGGCTATCAAAAACCAAGCAAATCGAAGAACAAAAATTATCCCCGATTGCATATCACGATTTGCTTACATTCCCGATCTGGACGTGGCCAAGCTGTCAGCACTTACGTAAAAGTAATCAAATCAACACCTTCCACCAACGGCAATAACTCAACACCATCGATCGATCGCCCATCGCCAATCAACGATCAGTCATCGCCGCGGTAAGCACTGCAAAAACCACAATCATTGACGAATGCAGCTTCCCTTAATTTTCCCATCTTATTCACGTGCGATTTTGTACATCGTAAAGATATGCTAACTGCAGATCACCGACCGATCGGCGGTATGATCGCAACGATCGCAGCATGACACACCAAGGAAGGTGGCATGTATATACTTAGATAGACATGTAGGCGCTCACCTCTGCCACACTTGTCGCCTTTGGTATGTGGCAGACTGAGGCCATATAATTTACGTTTCTGGAAGCCGAAGTTGTCATTTAAAGGCTAATTTATGTCTCACGCAATTTATCGCAACATCGATGCACTTTGCCGCACGGCCCGATCGTTCACACAGCCTTCGCTCAATTGCACAATCACATTGGTGTTAGTAGCAGTTGCGAGCCTGCGAGCAAACTAGGGATACCCAATCGCTGGTGTTGGTGCTGATCGCACAATCTGTTCCTTATTATCTTTTCTGCGCCGCCTCCACTTTCGACTTCCTTCTCCTCGAGAAGCACGTCCCAGCGAGCAAGGACGCAATGATGTAGACGGATTGATATTGGAATTGACCTGCAATTGATTCCAATTCACTGCAATCCATTATAGAGGCTAAGCGCACGAGTTTCATGTCTCATTATTGGTAATTTCGGACCAGGCCGCATACACATACGTATCGTCGTTTAAAGTACGATACCGCGTATTAAGATAATGCAAAACCGCGTATGTGAAGTTACCCAAATTTTACAGGAGAGAGTAAAAACTATCTTATTTCAAAACGGTTCCCTCTTTTATAAAAGAAACCCACTTCAGGCTAGTTTTATAAATCGATATTTAGATATGAATGGATAATAGTTGAAACACACTGAAAACGGCGGGCCACGGGTCACAGCTGCCAAGTTTTTATCTTCATGCATCATGCATTTTTTGAACGCGGCAGCGACATCGTGAATTTATATGAGTTTGATATAAAATAAGAGGAAGAAACTTATATGTTGCTCGAAAATTGGAAATTGATCTGATTTGGCCACAACCACAGTCGTGGTATAGCTCTGTCGCCGCCGAAGTAATTATGTACATAAGAGTACGTGTTGAAGTAATTTGACAGCTGTGGACCGTGGCACGTCGTTTTCAATGTGTTTCAAGCTTAAGGCTTGATGCTAAGAGGCGGTAATCAAACGAAAGTGAAGCGGAGTTTAGATCAGATACTGCGGCAGACAATCAAAATATGACGAATAGATATGAGTGTGAGTATATCCGAACATGCATTTATTTGCATAGGAAGACGTTGAGTTTTTGACAGGTTTAGGTACTCGTAGAAAATCTCCTCTTTCATACAAAAAGCTGTTTGATCAACATCCTCTGTGCTGGATTGTGAGTTATCTGCAGCGCAAATATGAAGGTTTTTCTGGTGAGCTAGCATTTATGGAACCTTAACACTACTTTACCGAACTTTGACCCTCTCCACGAGGAGTTAACATTAAAACTCTTGAAAAAGCTAAATCTACTAAATTTTTGTGTACAGTGTGTCTTGCGAGCAGTTTTAGTGACAAATCGCTGCCCGGAAGTAAAAATGCCTATTTTATATCTCAAGAACTTTGTTTTTATTTCTTTTGATGGTTGAATTTTTTAATTTTATTTAACTTTTGACTTCAAATGGTTATTCTGACACATTCATACGAATAAATTATACAAAAGATGTTCAATGAAAAACAAACTCGACGGCTTATAGTTAACTAATTTATTTATACATACATATATAGATAACATGTTTTTTTATTTACCAAACACACACATATGCATTCTGGCTTTATATGCGTGTCTGAATTGGTCTACACGCTTATGGGAAAGAGCATACTTTACAACAATTCAATTAACACACAATTCTTAGAAATTCTTCGCCTCTTTCGATACGCTTTTTCCATTTTGGGTTTTTTGATAAGAATTTTGTTTTTGTATTAATTTTCAATTACATATAACATTCGTTTATCGCCTTTGTTGTGATTTATATAGTTTTAATGTCTGCTGGAATATATTTTACAAATTTCGATGCACCGATACTGACGCATATAATACAAAGCATTTTGACGTGTCTGGGTTTTTGTTTTTCAAAAATGATTTATCGCTAGTCACTTATCGAAGCATTTATTATGTACAGATCTACGTGTAAAATTCATACGGACTATCTCTTCTCCTTTTTAACACACTATGATTCGGCTATTATTTACAAGTTATATTTTTAGCGAATATTTACATTTTCCCGGCAATGCAAAGCACTGATTCGTTGCACTAAGTGTTTTTTAAATAATAAATAACTAAAAAAGAAACATTTTAAATATATTAAATGAAGCAATGTTCTAAATAAACCGAAATTGATTTCTATAGAATAAATAGATATGTAATATACCACAAACCTTTTGTAAGCAAAATTAAAACACTTCTTCTCATTGATTTATATATGTATGTATGTAAAATATCAAACTTTATTTAAAAGTAATTTCTGCTTTTGTATAAATAAAAAATAATATACATATATTTTTCCACCTTAAAACTAAAGTTGCACTGGTCTGAATTTACATAAAATAAAATAAAAAATTTGCTAATTAAATTCTGCGTGTTTAAAAATGTTTTTTCTGAACATTTAATGGTAAAATGTAAAATTTTAAATTTTACTCAATCGAAAAAAATTGACTTAAAGCACAAAATTGCCACAGTTGAGCATAAAAGACACTTGAAGGGTTGAAATTTGACAAAGCAATGCGTTAAAGCTTCTCTATAAAATGATAAAAAATTAGAAAAAAGAAGTTTAAGAAAACCAAAGATATTTTCTTAGCTCAAATTAATACGTACAGTAATAATAATAATAATAATAATTGATGAAAAAAACTTCGTTTTCAAACTTAAAGTAAGCTCTAAAGTTTAAGCTGAAATTAAGTAAGATTCAGTGCCATTCCATTCATTAATATTTTCTATTTTTAATTTCACGATTTCTTAAGGCTACGAAAATGGTTGCTTTTTGCCTTTTTGAGGAGAGCAACCAGAGTTTCGTTTTACGATACTCCTTTGCTCCCTTTTGGTTTGTGTTCGATTTTGTGTGTTGTTTTGTTTCAAAGGATATGTCACCTGAAGCCAGCAGATATGAGAAGAAAAAAAAGCTTCAGTTGCAAATTGTCTAAGCCTCGTTTGGTGGCCCTGGTAAATCAAGTGGAGGGCAAACATTTTCGGACTTAATTTGCTTAAGATTCATCCATATTTTACTCTAATAATTTTACTCTAATAGCTTTGGAGTTTTGGCTTCAAGCTTCATAGTTTGAGAGAAACATTTGTATAACTTCAATAAATAAATTACTATAAATATTAGGTAGTTAAAAATATTTACAAAAGTACGACAGCGTTCCCATTTCTAAAAAATTGCGCTTTAACAATTCTAAAAAGAAAAAAATTATGCTAATATTTCATGTCTTCATTTCAGCTTGATTTCTTTTTTTTTTGCAATTTTTTTCGTAAACTTTTATGTTTTTTTGTGAGTTTTTTTCTACTTTTGTTTTACTGCAATTACAACTAAACTACATACACGTTCATTCTTCTACTTGACATCGACAATGAGAGGAACTTCGCTGATATCGATTAGATTTGGTGGCGATGCAAGCTGC
Source organism: Rhagoletis cerasi (assembly GCA_029783565.1). Taxonomy (NCBI): domain Eukaryota; kingdom Metazoa; phylum Arthropoda; class Insecta; order Diptera; family Tephritidae; genus Rhagoletis; species Rhagoletis cerasi. The sequence goes on along the minus strand of JAPVRG010221076.1, from coordinate 4,603 downwards.
TGCTGCTGCTGCTGTTGCTGCAGTTGATGGAGATGGAGGTTGTGGTTGAGGTGGTGCGCTTGGGAGTGCTGAGCGCCGCGTTGTTGCTGCTGTTGTTGGTATTGTTGACTGATGATTGCTGCCGTTGCCGCGGCTGCCGTTACACTGCTGTCAGTGGAGGAATTGCCAGTTGACAGTGCCAGCGCTGACGTTGACAATGATGAAGCGCTTGTTGTGGCCGGCGTCGTCGCCGATGTTGTCGACGAGGCGACCGAAGAGACGGATGGCGCTGGAGCTGACACACCTGCTTCCAAATTGGTATCAGTCGTCTCGTCCATGTCCATGTCGTCGCTGCAGTCAGGAATGTTGTGCTCGCTCGCCTCGTTCTGGCTGCTGCTGCTGCTACTGGCGAGCATCATTCGGTGATGCTGTTGGAGGCATTGATTGGCATTCACTGCTGCCGCTGCCATCATCATAGCTGCGTCACAATAGTTGGACAGCATAGTAGTTGGATTGACGACACTTGCCGTCGGCGGCGCCGCCTGGGACGCGACGTTAGCCGTGTAAAAGCAATTGGTGCTGCTGCTGCTGTAGTCGCTAGCCACGGAGGTTGCACTGCCTCCTCCTACACCCGCGCCGGCTGGACCGAAGAAACCGCTTCCATAGCCGCCCATCATGCCCACGCCCACCTCTCCGTTGAAATGCTGCCCACTGCTGCTTGCGCCAGAGAACGCGCCAGCGCTATTGCCAATGCCATTGGTGTTGTTGGTGTGACTATTGTAATTCAGCAAGCTGCTGCTGCTGCTGCTACTCGTACTGCTACCGGGGTGACCGTTGCCCACGTCCACAAAGCCGTTGCTGTTGCTATGGTAGTTATTGTTGCTGTTGTTGAGCGAGGTGGCAGTGTAGTTGTTGTTGTGGAGGTCATGATGGTTGTGGTTGACAGCAGCAGCTGCTGCTGCTGCGGCGGCGGCGGCGGCTGCAGCAGCGGATGATCAAGTTGTTGTCAATTGGCGCCACATTGTGTGTCACATCGATGGCAAGTAAGGCCAGGAGAAACTGTTGCCGGACAGCAGCATGTCGCGTATCAGCGTTTCAATGGGGGTTTTGCCGACTAGACGCACAAAAAACAATTGCTCGATGACCTGCAGAGAGGGAGGAGAGAGAGAGAAACACATACGTAAAGGAGGGTGCAAAACAATAATAAATAAAAGTATATAGAAGTAAAATTAGAAGTGTGTATGTATGTATTAAGCGACGTTTAAAGGGAAAGTTTCTGCTTCTCATAACCTTTTCTAACTTCAAATATGTATGCTATCCTGAAGAGGTCAAGCTCAAGCCTAAGTGCGGGCTTGTTTTTGGGATTCAAGATTTGGAGTCGTATTTGAAAATACTTTCATATACATATTTTCCCGAAAATGAAAAAGCCGTTTCTACGTTCAAACTATACAAGTTTGACAGAACTACACAAAATTTGATTGCTCTTGAAATAAAAGTGTATAGAAGTTACATGATCATGAAATTCAAAATGGATGAAACTTCATCCGTACATCGGATGAGGGTAAACTTAATTTATATTTCTTTGAATAAATGAAATTGATCTTATTTTTGCATAAAATTAAAATTTTGTTTACTTAGTCTACAAATTCGGAATGGGTGAAATTTGTTTTGAACATCGGATGAGGGTTCAATCATTACTGAAGACTCACCTGGGAGGAAACGGTGCGCAGGGAGGGCAATCGCAGGAGCAACTTTCCAAATCGTGTTGGTTGACTGGGATACTGGGTGCGGCAGTATTCCTCGAGCGCGCACTGTGACTTCTCCTGCAAAGATTCGATGTGTGTGACGTCCGACAGCCCGCACGCATCTAAAATATATGTAAATCCACGATTAACTTAGTTATTGATAGAGAACTGAAGATGTGTCATTACGTTGCAAACTTTTTAAAAGTAGGGTTGTCAAAGATTAAAAAATTGTTACATTGAACCAATAACAGATTTAGAAACTGGTTAAGGAATTGTATTAACCCGTTTCGCATTGAATAGGAAGAAGTGTATCAGCCGATTTAAGGCGAAAAATGCTTGTGTAGAAATTAATGTGTACCATATTGCATATGGAGACATTTCTATTAAACAATAATAATAATAAATACAAGGCGCTCAAACATTTTGCTTAGTATTTAGCTGAGCTTAAATTTCAGTTTTGAACCACTGTACCGCGGGATGAAAAAGGAGACCCGTTTCAAGTTTCACTGACAGCGACTTATTTTTATTAACGCAATTCTTAAAATTTTTGATTGAAATAATATGATTTTGAGGGTCTCATTAATTTTGGGCAAAAAAAGTGGTCAATTGACCTATTGTGCAGTGGTAGAAAAACCTTTTTTTAGCATTCATCTTTTCTTACAAACAATATGAATTTATAATAAAAATATTTTTCTTTGCTGCTACTACTCTGAAAACGGGCGAAAGAATATTTGAACACTTTTTCCTTTCCACTTATTTACTTTTAATATTTGACAGACCTTCAATATGTTATTGATAAATAGACAAATATTTAATTTATTGAAAACAAATCGTACTTATGCACTTTAGCACCTTAGTGCGTACTCTTCTCTGCGCCACTGAAACTTGAATAAATTCTTGAAGACTCGCATCTTGATTGTCATGGCTAAAAATTCGCTTAAAAATTAATTCATTGGTATAAACTACCTGAGATGATCGCTGAAATTCCTAAAGATAATAATAGTTGGACCTTGAATGCCTGCCGCGATGGAGTAAAAAATTTCGAATGCACAAAAACCAACTGCAAAGTAACATACACATATACATATATCTGTATATATTCATGTACATACGTCAAAAGTCGTTGAACATAGACAGCGACAATCGCGTTGTCATCGTCATCATCATCGACATCATAGTCGTAGTCGTTGGTAATTGACATACTCAGCAATCAACAACAATCAACATACAGTACTCAACATTTAACAAGTATTTAATTAATGTGTTTTTGTTTTTGTATAGATTATATGTCTATTGCTTCATAGCACCAATCGCCTTTGAGAAATAAAACACAAACTACAAAACACGAGTATATAATTTTACATGTTCCATCGTCAAACATATCTAACATAAGGCGAGCTATGTACATATGTATATTAATTAACATTCGAGCTGAGTTGATACTCGTGGTTTGGTGCGTATACGCCACGTTGGGCCGAATGTTAGAGTGAGGAGCGACAGTTAGAGAAGGAGGCTTTTTAGACCTTGCCGTAAACTTCGCATAGAATAAGCGCATCCTAAAAACAAATTCTTTGTTTGATATTTTCGATTTCGTAAGAGTACTAGTGTTTTGAAATGTATATGTATATCAATTGTGCTTCTCACGCATGCTATGACCAATAAATATTTATTATGTAAATTTTAATTAAATTAACTTGCTGACGACATTAGCGTCCGTTGCTCGGGTGTCAGACGTTGGGCTGAGTCTAGGCTGTGTTTTCTTAAGGCACTACTAAGTTGTTTGCTAAAATTATATTATGTTTGTAAATTTTCTTATTTACTACGCACATACACAGATATATATGTATGTATTTGTATGCATTTTTTTAATGATTGGAATAACTGAAAGAAACATTTGTTTTCAATTGGAATTTCATTGCCGATAATTTGAGTTCTATTCTAATTCGATTTCTTTGAAGCTGATATTCATAACTACAACAATAACTGGATGTTTTTGTGATTGTCAGTCAGTCAAATTAAGGTAGAACATTGGAAGACTGACCGACTTCTTACATGGTGTTTAATTCTTTTACAACACTTTGAGGCCAGTCGAAAAGAAGGGTTAAAAAGAGGGGTGGTCAGAATTATATTATTTCGCAGAGGAGCAGTCATTTTAACACCTTAACTGAGTTATAGTCAAACACGGACGGCGTTATTACTTACTACCATACAAAAAAAAATTGTCGAACATACTTTGTATGAAAGAAACTGCGTGAAGAAATTTGCACCTTGTCCTACTAAAATTTAATGGGCTATAAAGTTGCATACCCAATATCTTTCCAATAAATCTTGACTACCCCTATTTTCCAAATGTTGGCAGCTCCCAGCGGCCTGAAAATTAAGTTTCACATTACCTGCGACTATGCTTAAAATATTTAAAAGAATTGACAAAGATGCAAAAAAATTATCAGGCTTTCGTAATTTGAAAAACAAAATCTAGGTATACATGTGTATATTAGGGTGGTCCTTAAATGTATGATGCACATTTTTACATCAGATTTCCTAAACCTCAACCCATACATCGATACTACTAACGTCGAAGATATCACATATAAATTTTGGTCCCGATTGGAGTCGGTTAAGGCGTGTCGCACAGGCGTCAAAGTTCAGATTCCTATATGTTGAGTCTCCAAAGTCGAATCTGAACTTTGACCCCTGTGCGACACGCCTTAACCGACTCCAATCGGGACTAAAATTTATATGTGGTATCTGGGCCTACAGTAGTATCGATTTTGGGTATTAGTTGGAAAAAAAATTAATTTAAATTTTTTGAGTCTCCATAGCGGAATCTGAACTTTGACCCCTGTGCGACACGCCTTAACCGTCTCCAATCGGGACTA
>JAPVRG010221074.1:7075-17596 GCA_029783565.1 Rhagoletis cerasi | reverse complement strand
TGTGTTTTCAATGTCACATGATAGTACACCACCATTTGCAGAGAGGTTACTACTTAGTACAATGTTGAGTGCTCTGAAGCTGAATGCTGCCTGAACCACAATACAGAGCCACAGGGCTTACACTTTGTAGAATCTTCACTAATGAGTTGGAGTTTATAACAAAGGTATTTTAAATTCTCAAAGCCATGGAATACATAGTGGAAAATATAACGAATGAGATATTTGACCATTTGGCTAGAGAGAGTTCGGAGGAGCAGCTTCATTGCCAGATAAGTAACGATGCTTTTGGGGGCAATGTGATAAGGGACGGACATCTGAGCGCTTTAATACCCAACAATCTGCTTCCATTCATTCATAGATCATATAGTTAGATTTAAAATATGTAGATTAAAGGCAAAATTAAAACAAGAAAATGGGCAACATGTAGCCTGAGTGCTGATGTGTTAGTTCATCGAACATTTTTACCAATTATCTTTCCGCGATACTCATATCAGTCGAAAAAGAAACCACTGATGTGTATGAGTGACAGAGCTGTGTAGTTGTGAAATCATTTACAATTTTAAATCAACAATTTTTTTGTATTCAGTTTTCATTACATATTCCTCGCTTAAGATTGTGGTTTATAATTTGTAAATTTTCCATTCACTCAAAGCAGTTACGAATTCACACATCAACATATTCATCGAAAGATTGAAACCCCCAATGCCGAATCAAAAAAGTTTTTAACACTGCATGAGCATTCAAACGGCTGCAATCTTTTATGTGTGTGCACTCATTCATTCAGTACCAATCATTCAATATAAGACACCCGCGTAGTGAAAAAACATGCAATGTTGCATTTGGTTCATGGCGCTCCAGAATACCGAGACAAACCAATATTTAATTGAGCTACAGCATTAATTTGCTTTATAAAAATATTTATGAAAAATAAAAATTTTCATAGAAAAAGAAATGAATGATAAAAAGTGTTTGCACTCCCATAAACACATAAACACGCATTCATACATGATTGATTTTTTTTTCCATTCACATTCTCTATGTGAATGGAGCTCAACCATTCAAAAACACACAACAGTTTTTTGTTTTGAAAATTTTAAACCATTTTCATAATTGATTTTATTTTCTACAGTCAAACAATCCCATTTTTGAAAAGAATTAAGGATGAGTGAACACTATATTTTATGATTTGTTGCGATCAGTTCGAAAATGATTTTGTTTTGGTAACATTTTCAGGGGCGTCCCTGATGATGCTGAAATTTTCAGCGAAACGTTGGGCATAAAGGTGAAATAAAGAGTTTTATTTGCACCATCAATTAATAGATCAGACTAGCCTAAAAATGTTACCAAAACAAAAACACTATATTGATTCAATCATTATACAGCTCTGATGAGTGATTAGGAAAATCATTTGATATGCTGATAAAATATTTCTTACATAAATATGAACACAAAAAATTAAAAAAAATAAAAGCCTGACTGGCTTGGGGGAAAATTGACTTCAAAGCTGCCAGTACCATGATACAAAAAAGAAGGTAGTTTCATCGTCACTTTTCGGGCGCCATATTAACTACATGAAAATTAAGCAGATTGTGACATTTTATGCTACCATACCCAAATTCCAAAAAAAAAACATTATATTTGAATTCCATAGGCTTATTGATCAATAAATTGATCATTAACCATTAATCGAAATTTTTTATCAAAAAAAAAACAAAATAAAAATAAAATGTCTATTAGTTGTGAGTCAAGAACATTTGAATACGGTTTTTATACATATTTGCAAAAGTACGGACCGTCTTCCGTGAAATCAAAGGCCCGTAAATACCCCCTTAGGGGACTCCAATAGTTAAAGCCTCCTAGGACAATCAGAGACGTTTGAAAGTTGCGTAATATTAAATCAACCCCCTGATCGGAAATGCATCAACACAAAGCATTAGTCTCTTTTATTTATAAACTATAATTGATGGAAATGCCCAATTTACGCAGCTAAGTTACAATTTGGAATTTAACCGTGGTTGCGTATATTGCACATTTCCATCAACTATAGTTTATGAAAAAAGGATAGGGCTTTGCATTGACGCATTTCCGAACTGTCCAAAATTTCGTTATCGAAAGAGGAGAAAAAAGGAGAATGACACTGGAGAACCTACGAACACAACAACAATTGGACAACGCAATTAACTTCAAGGAAGACGTCGACAACACCAATAACTAACACTTATTCAGCCATAATAAAATTAAAATATAAATAAGCCTAGATTAAATAACTAATTTCTAGATGTTTTAATACGTTCAAAGTGTGCTAGTCAATTTATGTAAAATCCTTGTTAATACTTAATGTGAATTTAAAGTTCTAACATGTGTGTATGTATGTAATTGTTGTTATGTATATGCATATGTTTGTTGTAATTATTGTTTATCGTCTAAATAAAACAGACTCCCTGAGGAAGTATTTTCGCCTTTTTATTTAAACGGCCGAAGCAGCTCCAACCCAACAAACAAAAAACTTAGGAATTTGGCCCATATAACAATAAAATTTATTTTTTTATTTTGGTGAACTTTTTTTTTAAAACATTTAAAATTTTTCTGGTGAAATTTTTTTTCGTTTTGGGGGAACCCTACAGTTGTTTTAAAGTAGTTTTTGTTGTGTAACATTTATGTAACATGTTGCCACTATTTCTGCATTTTGCCCTAAAAAATTTAATGTAAACAAATAAAATATCAAAAATCGGGCTCAATCTTTCAAATTGTATAGGCTTTCATTTCATTTAAAAAATAAATTAATCAACTTTGTTGCGAAATGAAGGCTCCAGTGAATTATAAACATTAAATTCCATTTATTGACCACTGTGCATTGTAGGGTGGGAGATTTCTAGACGCGTCTCAAGTTAAATTTGTTAGGGCAAATAAAAGGAACTGTTTCTGCACTGATTCGAGCCTGTCACTATGAATTTTATAACTAGGATTCCATACCACAGATGCATTTTCAAAATTCGGTCTTACTAGAGAGGTAAAGAGAACTTTCGTGACATAAGGATCATTGAACTCCTTGGCCCAGCGCTTAAGGAAAGGCAACACCCTCTAGCCTAATCACGCAGGAGTTTATGTGAGACTTGAATTTTAGTTTCGGATCCATAGTTACACCTAGGTCAATGAAATTGGTTACTTGCTCAACATTGTGGTCAGATATCATATGCGAATATGAACATAACGATTTTCTAGAGAAGGACATGCACTTAAAAATAAAGCGCTGATTTTTGCCACAAAGATAGTGGTATTAACTAGAAGGGGTGATGGTTAAGCGCGGTGGAGACATTCGTTCATTTATGTTGCGATTAGACCCAGAGCACAATTTATTTTACGAGGACTTTATTCAACTTATCTCAGTTTTACGGGTTTTCTTTCATTGTACATATGTACATAAATTTTAATTACTATCACCCAGTGTTATCTATGAAAACCCAGAATAAATTTTAATGCTGCTAACAACTGATTCACCTCAGCTAAGCCCACGAGCATGAAAACGCGTTTTTCTTTTCATAGTAAATTAAAGTTAAATTAAAAATAAAAATAAAAACAATATATAAATAGTATTCAAATGTTGGTCAGTGGTAGCACTTTCACTTAACATACAACAACAATTACAATTAAATAACAACGAACAACAAGTTTCATTAATTTCTTTTCTTAATTTGTAATTACCAAAGCACCACAGCGAGCGCGTCCGACGCTGAGATGAATTCGAATCGCGCTATGAGCCAGCCGTTTAAAATTCAATCAAACCCAAAACACTTGTGCCATATCAATCAAATGAAAAAGTGGCACAACAAATTGAAAACAAAAATGCAACATGAAATTAAAGAAACACCAAATTAATCTTTTTCCTTTTAATGAAATCGCCAAGAGCAAATAAAACCTGGAAAAAAAAAATCAAAAAGTAGCTGCTGCTTAATTTAGCCCTCTGTGTGGCATTCAGCTTAGCAAAAAAGGTAAGACGCCTTGTATTATTTTTGTAAGTCAAAACTAAACCTGAATTTTATGCGCTACAGAAAATGTGAAAAGTAAAAAACAAACAACAAATTTTGGAAAATAGCATACATTTATGTGAAACAGGTATTTCTAGCCGCCAGAGCGCTGCAGTCAATACATATTCGATGTTGTTTCGATACATTTTAGCTAAATGTGTATTGTTGTTGCTGCTACTTTTAGCTGCTCGTTGTTTTATTTATTTTCTTTGACTTTTCTTGCTTCTTTTTCCCTCAAATAAACTTCAGTCGGCGATGACGCGGCACCTACTCCCAGCGCAAAAATGTGCGTCAGCGCTTAGTTTGTGAGGAAAAAAAATGACCAAAACCACAACTTGTTTACAAAAATCACATCACATAAAAATGGTTAATGGTACGCGCTTGCAGCTGTGCTGTAAAAAATTCCAATTTCAATAACCACTTGACAGGTTATACACATGTGGCTAAGCTATTCGTAGTACGAGTACATACAAGGCTGTTTGTTGTGTGTGGACCAGTTGTGCATACGAAAGACTTAAGACACAAACCTGCGCTGGCAACTCGATATGCCAGGCGTTGCTGTTGCTAGTTGTTGCTGCGAGTTTTTATTTGTACTTTCATATGCATGTATGTCAGTATTCATGTTTACAATCGCATTGATTTTCTCTGTGGCATTTTCACTCAAATCAATAAAACAACAATTGTTGCACTTGATTTGACCGTTACAAAAAACAATAATATAATAATAACTAAATAATGCGCGGCAATTTAAGCAGTTTAAGTTAAGTAAATAGTGTTGAGGAAAAAGCAAATTAAAACAAATATTTTCGCTTTTTAGAGTTTACATTGGCCACTTTGCGCTTTGGCGGTTGCTGGGAAATGTTTTCTTGGAAAACCAAAAATACCTAAGCTGGCTATGCAACGTTTGCTAACGTTTGAATGTTGTCGCAATATTGAAGGTTTAATAGGAAGATAGGCATTCATACATACATATAATAACATCTCAATTTATGAGCAGCTATTACATTTTAAAAGAAAAAAAAAAACAAATTAATATTGCAGTCACTTTCATTAACGAACATTTGTCACAGCGTCGCTAATATACTTATTATTTTGAAACTTTTTCAAGCACAAGCATAAAAAATATACAAAAAAATTGTGCAAGTATGTATGTATGTTTGTTGTATATGCGTGTGTGTGTGTGTGCATTCCCTCATGTCCAATGTATGCGCCAGAAAAGTAAAATTTAGTTAGCTTTTAGTTAAATGCTGCGATTGAGCTGAGGGGAAGTGAGCAGCAGTGCAGAGTAGTGCATATGCTTTGCCATCCAGCAATGGTTGGTTAGTTTGGTAAGTGAAATGTAAGAGCTTTGTGAATTGTTGGCTAGAAATTAGTTGACACTTTCTTTGAAATTAAGTTGAAAAACAAAAGAAACCTTGAAAATATGTACATAAGTATATGAAAATATTAGTAAAATTTGGGAGCGATGTGAATACATACATACATATTATGTATGTACGTAAGTTCATACCCTGCAGGAAATGAATCTAACTTTAAGTTAAGTTGATGCTGTTTTGGAATGAACTAAATGCCACTTTTATGCGTTTTTTTTCTTTGAGGGAAGCTAACTATATTTGTATGGCGATGGCCGCAAAATAATCAAGGGTGGTAACCTCTGCATTAGGGCTCAACTAACTTGTCACTAACTACTTTTGGCTATAAAATATCAATAACAAAAAAAAAGATTTTGTTAATTTTTTAGATCAGAGATGTTAAATTTCCATGACGACTACGATTTTTTGCCTTTTTTAAATTTAATGATTATTTTAATTTTCTGACACAATCCAGCAATTACTAATTTAATATAATTAAAAATAGTCAAAGATAATTACGATTGTATGCCATTAAAAAATTATCAAAAATAATCAAGTAATTAGAAACAATCAAATAATTTAAAACAATCAAATAATTAAAAATAATCAATTTTTTTTTCAATGATTCGATTATATTTAATTATTTGATTATTTCTAATTATTTGTTAATTTTTAGTTATTTTGCCAAATAGATGAAGCTGTGTTTGGCAGACAACTTTTTTTTTTATAATTTAGTATTAAATAACTGAAACCAAATTCACTACACTAGTAAATACTTTAACTGTAATATAAAAGTAAGAAATTTGTTCTTACAGATATTGTCAACTACCTTTGCTATTATTTAATACTTTCTAAAAAAAAGTTTGTAGAGGAAACATTGGCGCAGATCTTACATTTAGGCTTAGTTTTATAAGTATATTATTTGCTTATGATTTTTATTGAAATAAATCATGTAATTAAAAAAAACTAAAAACAATTGAAAATAATCAAAGATAGTCAATTAATTATTCATATAATAAAAAAAATCAAAAATAATTGAAAATAATCAAATAATTATTTTAATCATAAAATCAAAAATTTCAAAAATATTTGAAAATTATCAAATATAACCAAATAATTATGTTAATTATGTAATTAAAAAATAATAATTAATTACATTTTTTTGTTTATTGGTTATTTTTTATCAATTGATAATTTTTTTCTGCAGGGTATATATTATCAAAGGCATTCGTACTACATAAGCAGCTTGGATTTTAGTCATTGTACTTTGTCAAATTTATAGACAGCAAATGAACGACTTTCTTTTTTAACTTTTATTGAAAATAATTAGCATGAGGATAAATATATGTATGTATACATATGTAATTTGTTCGTCTAAGCTTGTTTTGCGAAAATGAAAGCAAAAACTAAAACAAATACGAATGAACAATTTAAAAATAATAATTTAAAAAAAAAAAATTTCATAAATAAAATCAAACAAATATATAAAAACAACAATAACAATGAACATAAAAATAAATTTTGTAATAAAAATCAAGATACAATAACAAAAATATAAAAACAAAAATTAAAATTTAGATAAGAACAAAGAAACAACTAAAATTAAAAAAATCAAAGTAGAAATAAAAATTTACGCCGAAAGAAATAATAGTACTTAAAAGTAACGCTCAACAAATTTCACTCCAAAATATATGAAAAAAGTTAAAAACATAATTGTTATAAAAATAAAAATAAACCACAAAAAGCCAAATTTATTTAAAAAAATCAGGGGCCGAAAATAATCGTGAAATACCAAAATTTTTATTTTTACATCATCGCAAAATCGTTATTTTTTATTTCTTATTTTTTTGATCAAGAATAATCGTTAAATTTGGATTTTTTTTCTCGATCAAATTTGATATTTATTTTGTGATTTTAATTTTTTGATCATTTTTTTGGATTATTATATTCTTCAATCACTTCAAAGGGTTATAATAGCATCTGCGTTTTTATGAACGTTTTAATGGCCAATTGCTGATGAAAACGTTGAAGGAAATTTTAGTTTAATTATGGATTGTTATTTAAATGCCATTTAGCTTTCGTTGGTTTTCAGATCATTTGATTTAAAGTTGACAAACCGATGGCGCCAGTGTTGCTTATTCCTTGAATTTGTTGTTGCATTTGTTTGTTTGTTTACATTTTGTACTGAACAGCAGATTGCTGCAAAGTAAGTACACGCCTTCTCTGATTGCTCTTTGGTAAAAGCGCAGGGTTGCATTTCATTTTATTTAAATAGCCAAAATTGGGCATTTAAGTACAGTTTAAATATGTGATCTGAAAATGAATTTTTGAAGTTAATCAACAATCTGTACTCAAATAGCTCATCGGAAATTGACCCTAAAAATGAAATCTGAAAATAACGGTTTAAATTTCATCGAAAAAAAACAAAAATCAAAAATAGCGATCAAAAATTAATCGAGAAAATAAAAATCCAAAAATAACGGTTAAATTTGATGGGAAAAAAATAAATCCTATTTTAATTGTTGTGATATGATATATAAAGAAAAGTGTAATTACAAAAAAAAAATAAGAAAAAATAACGAAATTCAAAACAAATGTAAAAAGCTTAAAAAATTTGCGGCAATTGCGAAAATAAAAAAAAAAATATTTACAAAAATTTAAAGTTTTTCAAAAAATTTAAATAAAACAATATTGAACAAATACTAAATAACAAATCTCATATAAGTAATAAGGCTCAACAAACAGCAATCAAATTATAATGTCAAAGAAAGATATATTAAAGATGTTATAGAAATAAATAGAAACCAAATAGGTCTAATTTATAAAAAAAAATTAAAAATAAAAGAAATGAGAAAAATATTTGAAAGTATTAAAAAAACTTAAAAATTTTGCGAAGATTTTAAATCAAACAAAAATTTAAAAGAAAAACAATTTGCGAAATGAAAAAAGATAAATAAAAACAAACTAAAAAACTTTGCAAAAAATTTAAGGAAAACGAAAATGTAAGCTAAAAATAAATGATGTATTTTGGAACGAATATGTCATCTAAAAATAAATAGTAAGTAAATAACAAATGTCATCTAAAAATCCTATGTATATCTCTTGGTACTTAAATAGTTTATAGACTATTCAACCAATTGATTTCAAATGCTTAGCATACTTTGTAGTGCTGTATATTGTTTATGGGTCAAACAAAATTGGTAGGTTGTCCTAAAACTGATCCGATAGGTGGCGATGAAGTCGAGATATCTTTAAAACCCGTGATTTCAGTTAGATTTGATGCAAATTCAGAACTAATGTGCCAGGTAAAGAGAAATATTTTGTCCTGAAACTGACGACACCTATCGGTCGCCAAATTTAGGCCAACTTTCTAATTAAATATTTAAAAAAAAATTACATCCACATGAGGCTCAAATTCCGAACAAACCCTCCTGCGTACATCAAAAGATTTGCGAGACAATTGCAGGACTTTGGTAAAAGTGGAGATCTTTATTTGCCGAACATTGCTGCCAAACATTGTCAGTAATTTCGTGTGTAACACCAACTGAAACCTTTACCGCGTATAAGGTACGTAGGTAGATTATAAGCAGTGGCTGCGCTCATCCAGCATTGGATTAATACCGTAAGAGATATTCTTTAGATTTTCCCATTCCTCAAAAGTGAAACCAATTCGTCCTACTGATGAAGGTCTCAAAATCGTCGACGCTAGCTGTACTTAGTTCAGCCAGACACTCTACTTCTCACCTTGGTCTAATTTAGAGCGGTTTGTGTGAATGGCAGCATTTCCTTGTCTGTTTCCATATCTGATTAAGTGAACGGAAGAGTGTGCTCGGGTACCACTTGAACACCTGGATTTGTGGCAGTACTACTCTAGGCGTTTTCTGCTCCTATCGAAATAGGGCCTCGGCTGGGGTCGAGTCTCATGTCCAGATAATTCATAACTTATTGATTATGTTGCCAGCACCCCAGAGCATGCCTGTGGTATATGCTTTGTTGTGAGGAAAGTATTTCCGTTTTTTCCCTTCGCCATTTCGACGCTATAAGCTTGAAGTTGAAGAAATTTTTTACTTATGGAACCAACGCAAGCTTGTCAATAAATGTCATAATCGCATGGCCATCAGCATTAAAAGCTCAAGTAAAATCATTTACACTTGGAAAGTGATGTAAACAATTTCCCTTAGTTTTGCACAGTCATGATGTTACTTATTGTTTATGATGAAAAATTAAGTTATACAAGATAAGTAATAGTTTTCCCTCAGCTAAAAGTGATGCAACTAAATTCCAGAGTTTCAAACACATTTTTTTTAAGTCATTAACCAAACGCCATTAGCGCTTGGAAAGTGCATTATCACAATCCATCAAACAACAGCTTCCGAAGCGAATACATAAATCCCATAGACCAGTTTATGAAATATTTTGTGGTTTGCTCATTGAGAAAATTTCCAAATTTCTTATCGCCGAACTGCGCATAAGTACTCGTACTACACACAATATCTCTATATTAACTATAATGTTTATGAACAAAAGCGCCATGCAATTAGTGTCAGCGGCGCCGCCGCTCTTGACAGACAGACACCACTCGTACTCGTGCGTTGTTGGCGTTGATTGACAGCAGTACGTCATAGTTAATAACAGCAGCTTCTGCTGCTGCTGCTGGCAACAATTTCATATACGCAACGAAAGCGGCGAAATGAAAGTGAAGAAAGTTTTCACTGGCCAGCAGGCCTTTTTGGTTGAATGAATGAATGAATGAAGTCGCTTCACTTTTGGGCTGTATGTGTTTTCGCGCGTATATGCCAAATAGCAGATTAAGTTTTCAACTCGTATTATTGAAGGAAAAACCACTATCGCTTGTTGAAAAAGGGAAGTGTGAAAATTTTAATATTACGTTGACGGTGGCGAAAGTGCACTGTATTTTTTTCACACTTGAGAAGCTCACTGTTACGTATAACAAGACAACAGAATAATTAGCTTCAAAAAACAGAAAACGTAAATCAATTACCACTTCTTTATTATTATTATTATTATTATTATTATTATTATTATTATTATTATTATTATTATTATTATTATTATTATTATTATTATTATTATTATTATTATTATTATTATTATTATTATTATTATTATTATTATTATTATTA
>JAPVRG010221073.1:0-13567 GCA_029783565.1 Rhagoletis cerasi | reverse complement strand
CCAGGCCCGAACGCGTTCAGACGCAAAATGTTAAAATGATAGTAAAACACTTTGTTTTATGCTTCCTAACTATGAAAAAGAATCTGTGAAGTGCAGAACGAAAATGTATTCGAACGAAAAGCAGCCAAACAAATATATTCAAAGAAAACAGAAGATGGACTGGTGCCTCGCTGCATCCCTTTTTGGATAGTTCCGAACTAGTTCTAAATTCGACAGATGATAACTAGTTCGTTATGTACCCTTTTTTCTACAGTTCCGAACTAGTTCTAAAATCGTCACCTCAGATATAGATATGAAAAAAGAGGACTAAGCGACTTTTCACTCTTAGCTAGGCGATATGTAGTTTTAAAGAGTAAAATAAAATAGTTTTTTAAAAGTACCACATTTCGCTGCTTTTGTACTGGTGCGGATCTAGTTACTATGGGACTGGTTCGTTTTTGGCGATAAATATCTAGTACTGAACTAGAAATTTGATACACCAGTTCGGGTTTTCCCTGCAGGGCTTGTAAAGCGACAAACACATACATACATACATGTGGTGGAAAGTAACAATAAAGGTAAACTGATGAATTTTGTATGGGTGTAAAGTTGTCAATTTACTGTCAACCATTTGTTAAACATTTATTTTGTTCGAATTTGAAAGCGTCTTTCGTTGGCAGGTGAACGAGTTTGTTACTTGCGAAGGTGATAGTATAAGGAAGTTGATAAAAAATTTAAAGAGTTGTCTGTTGGGAGAAACAAGAGGAGCTGAACACGAAATAAAAATACAAAATGAAAATTTACAAGTATTTCAAAATAGAGGTTTAGAGGTCCAATTTTTCGAACTGTAGATAAGAAGTTAAGGCAATGAGCTTGATGAGGGTACGCTTACCGACTCTACATACATAAGAATGTTTATGAAAATTTTCACAAAAAATTAAAAAAAACAAAATTTTATATTAAGAAATACATCAAAGCTTTTATAAGGTATTTTTATGGGAGAAAAAATCTCGATTTTTTAATTAGAGGGAAGTCAAGCTAATTCACCTTTTTTAAAAAACTTTTTTAATTAAAATATATTTTAAATATTACAAATTTTACATTTGCAGAAATAGTGGGAACATTTAAAAAAACTTGAAATTTTGCCTTTTCGGCATTTTTGTATTTACAATAAAAAGCTAAAATAGTGGAAAATTTTAAAAATAACGGAAAATTTTCAATAATACAGGCAAACAAACCACAAGGAAAATATTGAAAACTTTTCAAAACCTTACTTGTATTTTTTTTTATCAGAACAATTTTCTACTTATTTAAGTGAATTTTTTATTTGTTACAAAAAAATGTTGGGAAATCTTTGTTTGATATTTATGGAAATTTTCACAAAAAAATAAAAAAAATTAAAAATTTATATTAAGAAATACATCAAACCTTTTATTAGGTATTTTTTTGAGAGAAAACCATTTCGATTTTTTAATTAGAGGGAAGTCAAGCTAATTCATCTTTTTTAAGACTTTTTTAATTAAAATATATTTCAAATTTTATATGTTTTACATTGGCGTAAATAGTGGGAACATTTAAAAAAAAACGTGAAATTTTGCCTTTTTGGCACTTTTGTATTTGCAATAGAAAGGTGAAATAGAGGGAAATTTGAAAAACAATGGGAAATTTTCAATAATACAGGCAAACGAACCACTAAGACAATTTTCTACATTTTTAAGTGAATTTTTTAATTGTTATAAAAAAAATATTGGGAAATCTTTTGTAAACTAAAAATAAATGGAAAAAAATAAATAATGAATAACTATAGCCAATTGAAACAACGATAGTTGAAAAATTTTGGAAAATTCAATAAAGTTGTTTAAAATTTCATAAATTATGGGGTTTTTTTTTTAAATAAAAATTAGTGTAAAATAGGAATAGCTATTTTGAGAAAATTATAGGCAAATAAAACAACGAAAGCTTAAAAAACTAGGAGATTTAATAAAATAAAACGTGAAGAATTTGTTTATTTGTAATAAAAAGAAGTATTTTGATTTTTTTTTTGTAAACTAAAAATAAAAAATGAAAATATAAAGAAAAAATAGAAACAAAAATAAGTATAACGAAATAAAAACATAAAAAAATATTGGAAAATTCAGTGTGTAAAATTAAAAAAAAAAAATAATGGGAAATTTTTGTCAAAAAAATTTAATAAAAAAAATATTTGAAGAAAAGTATAGTTATAATAATAATAAGAGGACGGACCTACAGTTTTACGCCGATTCCGAATGGCGATTGTATTTTTATGAGAAGCTTTTTCGTGGCAGAAATACACTCGGAGGTTTGCTATTGTCTGCCGAGGGGCGACCGCTGTTAAGGAAAAACCTTTTTTATATAATTTTTTTGCGATGTTACCCAGGCCCCACGGAGTGGGTAAGAAAAGTATGGGCAAATGAAACAACGAAAGTTGAAAAATATTGGGAAATTCAATAACAATTTTTAAAAATATTAAAAAAATTAAAACTCGTTAAATATCAGAATTATAAGGAATTATACTTAGAAAATGTTGACTAGTTTTTTTCACATACATACATAAAGGCAAAATACTGGGAGTTTTTAAAACTGGGAAATATATAAATAAACACAGGCAAACAAACCAACAATAGCTTCAAGATACTGGGAAAGTTTAATAAGTTATTGAATGTATTTAAAAAATTCCTTGAAATAGTGGGTAGCTTGTCAAGTAAAAGAAAATATAAAACAAAAATTGATTCATGAATAAAAAAGAGAAAGAAAACAATGATAGTTTAATAATACAAATGTTAAAAAGATGTAAGCCTGTTTTATTTCAGAGGAACCTATCTACATTGAAATAGTACTAGAAAATTTTCAATTATATTTTTGTATAGATAAATACATACATTGAAGTCTGATTTTTTACGTGAGTACCTGCTTATGAAAAGCTTAACCCCACGGTGCTCAAAAGCACACGGATCAACTCAATGCGTTGATCACCGCCCCGTGTTAGCGGTACCAATTAGTAGTGTGGGTGTAGACAATTCACTACCTTGGTTGTGTACCAGGCCGACCTAAAACCTCTGCCGTACTCTGGGTCCGGCACCCTGTTGCCATGCAACTCCACATTGAGAAGACAAGCCACTCTCCCCGCATTTGGGTTTCGAAACCACAGCCACCACGATACTCCCCGAAGGGCCGTACCCAAAAGGAACAGGCCATAGCAAATATTGGAAGAAGGAAATATAGAAGTGAGAAAGAAGTAAATACAATTTCTTTATATTTTTTTTAATAAAAAATTTAATTTCCTGAAATTTTGAATTTTTAAGGACAAATATTTTTAATAAAATTTATAAATTTTCCCTAACCAATAAAAGTTTAGTACGTGTACATATTTATTTTACTTTCATAAATAAAATAAATCTACGCATTCCATTTTACTTCAATTTTATTACATTTTTTATCAATAACTATTCTCAACACTTAGCGCCACATTATTTTTTTGATTTAAATTCGCAAACTTCAGCAAATATTTTTGCATTTCGAACACCAAACTGCTTTATAAAAAATCGCTTTCACGTTTTCTCTAACTTTATGGCATTTGGCAACAACATTCCACAGCAGCGCACATTTGTTTGCTTGCACCATTTTTGTTTTTTACACAGCTTATTTTTTAAATGTTTTTCATGAAAACCACAAAATGCTGTAAAGAAAAATGAGCAGTTTTTTTTATTTTTTGCAAAGTACAAGAAAAATGACTGCCGCAACGCCACAAAAGCGCAAAAGCTGACAACGTGTCACAGGAGGATTTTATGCTGCTGCAGTTTCGGTTGCTTTACGTTGCTACGCTTGGTGGCTGTGAGCATGCGAGCGGCAATGGAGGGCGTTGGCGTATGCTACTATGAGTAGGTAAATATGTATGTATGCCAGTGTAGTGTACATAGGAGCAGCTCTTTGGGGTGTTATTAATTTTTTGCAATGGCTTACATGGCGTATGAGTGACGGTAATGCGGGTACTTTCGCATGTCACAACAGCAGTAGTAGGTGTAGCAGGAACAGCAGCAAATGAGATTAAAGTAGGTAATGAAATATATGTGAATGTGCAAGTCAAAGAATCTAGTAAATTGAGTAGGAAATTACGAAAATAGAATTCTGCAAAATATGTCAAGTTTTTTTTTTAATGCTAAACGAAATTTGTATTTCTAGTTTTATGCAAAGCATATTTGTAGGAGCATAATTAGATGACGCTATAAAATTTTGTGAACTTTCAGCGTAACTGAATTTTAGATTTTTTAGATTTCAGAAGTGTGTAATGGGAATGGTTATGGTTAGGGTAATGCTGTTGATAGTGGTTATTTGTAATGTTAAAAGTAATGGTAATAGTAGTAGTAATGGTAATAGTAATGGTATTAGTAATGGCAATGATAAGGGTAATTTCAATGGTAATGGTAATGGTAACGGCAATGGTAATAGTGATAGTGAAATTAATGGTAATGACAATGATAATTCTAATTGTAATTGCAATGGTAATAGTAATGGTATGATAATGGTAACGGTAATTGTAATGGTAATGGTAATGGTAATTGTAATGGTAATGATAATTGTGATGGTAATAGTGATGGTGAAATTAATGGTAATGGCAATGATAATTGAAGGGGTAATTGTAATGGTAATGGTAATGGTAATGGTAAGGTAACGGCAATGGTAATGGTAATAGTGACGGTGGAATTAATGGTAATGATAATTGTAATGGTAATGATAATTGTAATGGCAAGGGTAACGGTAATAATAATGGTAGTGGTAATGTAATTGTAATGGTATTATTAATAGTAATGGAAATAGCAACGGTAATCTCAATGGAAGTGCTAATAGTACTTCTAATGGGTTAATGCTAATAGTAAGGGGAATGGTAATGGATTGGTAATTGTAATGGTAGTGGTAATGATAATAGTAGTTCTATTGGTAAGTGTAATTGTAATGATAGTGGTAATGTTAATTGTAATGATAATGGTGGGGGTGAAGGTAATGGTAATGGTATTGGTAACAATATTTGTAATTATAATGCTAGTTCTAAAAGCAATGGTAAAGGTTATGGGTTAACGGGCTAACTCGAGTCTTTGGGGATGAAATGAGATTTTTACTCTAAAAGCCCATATCAGCTATTGAGCGCATCGGCATCCCTACTCAACACTCTTTTTCCTCCCAAGGCGATTTTCAAAGAAAAATAAACGTCTTGTCACTTTCAGTGCTCCCAAATCACTCAATCTCTAACCATATTCTCTTCGTTTTGAATATTAATGACCTTTCATTAATTTCAAACTTCTCGATGAGCGTACTTTACACCGCGCCAACTTTTTACCTACATATCTACGCATTACTGCTCAACTACAAAACAAAAAACAAATAGCAAAGAAATAAAAGCAAACTAAAATGTTAAAAGAAAACAGATTTAGCTGCGTAATTTGTTTATGGCCAAAAACCATTTTTCAACATTTTTGCTGAGATGAAAATATATAAATACGGTGATAAGGCGTGGAAAGTAAGCTGACCAAGACGCATAGTGGGGGGCTGGTGGCCTTATTGATCGTCGCCTTTGGTGTCAATAACTTTGCTTACTCAGTAGAGTAATCAAAATAAATGAGTTATGCGAAAAGGGTGCGCTGGAGTGTGTGAAATGTTGGAAGAATGAGAAAAGGTGCAAGGAATGAAAGGAGAGTGCTGAAAGGCGAGATGGAAGAGCTTCTTACTTTTATGAATATTTACCGAAAATCTCAAACTGGAAACTTAAATGCTTGGAATTCATGCTTACGAGAATGTGCTTTAAGCAACAAGAAAGGTTTTTCATAAAAGTTATAAAATATGAATAAGTAAACTTAAAAATTAGAAAAGTGTCCCCTACAATGATGACAGAATTTCTACTCCAACTTAAATTTAAATTTTACAATCTTATCTCAAATTTGTATACGTTTTGCATTGTCACTGCTGTGGCCACAAATCTCTGCAAAATCATTTATCTCTGCAGTCCATGGGCTGCCTCATTTTTCACTACTCCTCTCTATCTCCACAACTCTATTGCAGCTCACTTTCATGAAATTAATTTGTTAATGTTTGCTATGCAATTCAGGCGCTCCCACAATTAGCAAGCGTGCAGAATAGTCACAAAAGCAATAAGTTGGAACATGAATGTACAATAAATATAGCGGCAGGGTTGCCAGAAGCAGAGGAATTCAATAACGAGAAAAAACTAGAAAATTACCTGAAAATGATGAATACACCGTGCGACAGTAAATTTTACACATTAAAAAATCAATATACTCGTGAGACAAATTACCAAATATAGTAAAACTGCATTTTTAGTTTTTCTCTCTGACGTCAGGATTTTTTAAAAGGACTTTCAAACTTCAAAGATATTATTAATTCAACAAATTATTAAAAAAATTTAGTAGAATGTAGAGTAGCAATATGGGTATCAAGTAAAATAGAAAATTCCATAAAATTGTAGAAGATTCCATTTTTGGTGCAAAAGAACGAATAGTTATGGAAAATGTCCTTTTAAAATTTTATCCTAGAATATCCTTGAAAATTTTAAATATTTTTTTTTTAATTTATTTGTCACAGACTGATATATACAAAATCACATCCTCGAATTTCGTCCTGCTAACTTTATTAGCTTAAAAAAAGGAAAATATTTAAGAGGGAATTTTCAATACCTATTCGTCTTTGTGAGCCAAACAGATTTAATTTTGTTTAATTCTAGAGAATTTTATCTTTCATTTGGCACCCATGCTGTTATTCTACATTGCACTGAAAATTTTAAATAATTTTTTGAATTATGTAATTGTATCCTTGAAATTTCAAAGTCCTTTTAAAAAAAATTCTGACGTCAGAGAGAAAAACTAAAAGCGCAGTTTTACTATATTTGGCCCTTAGTTTATTGAGTATATTTACTGTTTCGTGTGTTTTGAAATTTTTTGATTTTTGTCGCACAGTGATATCAGAGCAGTTATGTTTATGGCTAAAATGATGGAAAGCACGGGATCTAGGCTGAGATAGTCAGAAAATCGACAAAGAGCAGGAAAATATCGATATTACAGCCAAGTAACACCTCTACTGCGCCACAGGCGAGAAAGAGCTCGAAAACGAAAATTTTAGGTTCTAAAAACATTTTATTTTAGCAAGCAAAACACATATAACAAACCCGGCAACTCTGTTGGTATAGTAAATGAAGCCAGTAATGGAGCTTCATTTAGATTTTAGTGTCCCAACTAATCCAAGTGATATTAAACATATCGTAGGTAAAATATAGACTACCTAAAGGTAGGAAATTACTGCTCTACTTTACGATAGACATACATACATATGTATCGCATGCTTATGCTGAATGAAATGCCGCAAATCTACAGCCAATTAAGGACAAAATGTAAATGACTGCAAAGTGAGATGAAGTGTGAGACGGGGGCCATAGAATGCCAGCAACATGAGAGCACATGTAGTAAGTAGCTATATATCCTCCGCTAGAGAACGAATTTATTTGCTCACAGTAAATATTTATACGCAATTAGGCGGTTACATTGCAAATTATGAGAAAATTAGGCAACTAAGTGGGGCAGAGGGGAGTGGGTGTAATACGGATGTGAGCAAGTATGTCCATGCAAATAAGTACATGGGTGTGTCTTCTTAATGTACCTACACGTACGCGTGTATTAAATTTTCGCGCGAATTCGACATTTAGAGAAACTAATTATTGCATGGTTTTTGGGCGCCAGCGTAGTAAACTTTAGTTTACAAGTTTAATAGAGAAAAATTTCTTGACAAGAAAAAAGAAACTATCTCTGTACTTAAAAAAATAGCTGCATAAAATCTTTGTAGAATAGCAAAACTCTCCGAAACGACCGTCGTAATAAAGGAATCGCCCAAAAATATGCCACACAAAATTGATTTTAGGCGCGTAAGAAATTCAAAAATAGGTTAAAAAAATAGCTTCAAGTGTAGGTATGCTTGAAATAGCCGATCAGCACCTGCCGAGCAAGAGCGACCAGAGTGGAGGGTTTGAGGTAAAAAGCGCAATGCACTATAAGTAACTCCGGTGACAGCGCGCAATACTGAAAAAGAGTTCAGCAAAACAGAGAGGGAACACTTCCTTAAAGAAACGAAGACCAGACGGAAACATACTGATACCTGCAACACAAGCAAGAATGAGAGATGAAAAGATCAAGAGATACTTATGCTCGCTCTGAGTAGCGGCGAAATATCAATGGTCTACTCACAGCACACAACTTGACTGAACGCCTCAGGGTTCACCACAATGACTTCTGCAGAAGCTGTCCCCCGACGAAGAAGAGCCTGCACCAATCAGGCTTTGCTCTGCGATTGTCTGGCAATCTGCTGGAAGAGACAAACATGTCTGAGTACAGGATTTTTAGGTGTTCTGAGCGCAACTGCTAATTTTAGAATACGGCAGTTGCTAAGGTTTGTAGACTCGAGGAAATGGATTCATGTGGCCCTCCACGGAGCCGAAGTAAGCTGGCTTACAGCTCAACAGCCACTTCAAATTACCTACGACCGAAACCAAGAGTAGGAGCACTATTAGTTTTGAAAATTTTATTTTTTGTTTATTTATTCCAATTAATTTTCTTATATTTTATACCCGTAATTTAGTTTATTTTTTTATTTTACGTTTTTTCTTTAATTTTAGTATAGCTTCTATTTTTTTTATTTATCTTTTCATCTTATTTGTTTTTCATTTTATTTCATTTCGTTGTACTCGTTTTCAATTTTATTTTCCATTATAATTTTTTCATGCCTAAAAAATATATAAAAAATTTTGTGTAATAAGAGACTTTTGACGAGAAGAGAGCAAGTTAAGAGAACCCAAAAAAAACATGTATTTCAAAATTTTAAAGGCTATCTTTCAGGGGGTTGCAAAGTATTTTTGAACTATTTAATTTTAAAAAAATAAATTTTTTTTTGTTTTATTTCAATTAAATTTTTTAATTTTTATAACTTGGTTTTACCTTTTGTGATACTTTAATTTTTTTATTTTATTTTGAGGCGTATTCTTGTTTTCGTACGAATCGAAAATTGTAAAATTTTCCTATCATTTTCCGTACAAAAATTTCAAGTTTTCTGTTTATTTTTTATTTTTTTTGTTTTTTTATTTTTTTTGTTTTTTATTTCGTTTTATTTTACTTTATTTTAATTTTATTTTCCATTTGTTTTTTTTTTTATTTTTTTCAGGCATAAAAAATATCTGAAAACTTTTATGTAATAAGAAACTTTCAACGAGAAGAGAGCAAGTTAACCCAAAAAAAATTAATTCAAAATTTTAAATAAAATAAAAAATTATTTTATTTTGTTTTATTTCAAATGAATTTTTTTATTTTTATAATTTTGTTTCACTTTTTTTCATACTTAAATTTATTTATTTTATTTTGGAGCGTGTTATTGTTTTCGCACGAATCGAAAATCGTGAAATTTTCCTATAATTTTCTAACCAAAATTTCAAATTTTCGATTAGTATGAAAACAGGAATATGCCTCTTTATTTTATTTTATTTTAACTTGTTTTATTTTTTTTTTTTTAATTTCATTTTGTTTTTCTCTACTTTAATTTTGTTTTCCATTAAATTCTAATTTTTGTTCATGCATAAAAAAATACATTGAAAACTTAATGCAATAAGAGACTTTTAACGAAAAGAGAGCTAGCTAAGAGAACCCATAAGAAAATTTATAGCAACATTTTAAAGGCTATCTTTTAGGAAGTGGTGAGTTTTTAAGATTTTGTTTTATTTTATTTCATACAATGTTATTTACTTTCTTAATTTTTTTATTTTTTATTTTTTTTTTGTACTTTTATTTTTTTTCTTTGTTTTATTCCATTTTTTTATTTTATTCCATTTTTTTAATTTATTAAATTTTTTTATTTTATTTTTTTTTTTGTTTTACTTTATTTCAATTTTACCTTCCACTTTTTTATTTTTTTCTGCTCAAAAAAGTATGAATATAAAAAGTCTTAATAAGAGACACTTAACGAAGAGAGAGCAAGCTAAGAGAACACAAAAAAGATATTCCTCTCTCTCTTATCTCTCAGAAATTTTTTAAACTATTTTCTACTCTTTCACTCACTACTTGAATTTCAATTTTCCCTTCTTCTCCCTTCCACTTTCTCTTCTCTCTCTAGCTATTCTCCATGCTCTTAAACTTAATCCCTTTTGCAAGCGAAACCTTTGAATTGAATGTTGTCATTCATACGAATTTTTTTTTTAGAAAATCCTACGTTGTTGTCCATGCACACGCTACAAATTACATATGAAATGAAAGCGACATAATTATTTATAGCCTACTTTTGGGCGTTTAGAGTATTTAATTTGCATATGAAAATACATACACAAATATGAATGTTTTCATACCTTTAACCACACATACTTTTATGACTTAGGCCACTACTAGCCAGCCAGCAGTGTGCATTTCATTAAAACTGACTGTGGTGGGTGGTGGCAACCATAAAACTAGTAAATTGTGTTTGCATAGCAGCAGTATAAATGCCTGAAAGTATGCTACATGGCTTTTTAATTAGCATATGTTGGCAGGTGCTGGTGCATGCAAGCATATACACACACAAACACATTGTATGTATGTACCTACATACATATGTACATTGAATATTTCTATGAATGAGTGCACGCGAACGCAACTTAATGGCATTTGGATGCGCACGCTTGAGTTATGGATGTGCGAATGCAGCGACAAGTACATAAGAAACCGACATAAATGTGCGATATTTATGTGTTGGTGAGTGGGTGTGTATGTGAGTGAGTGAGTTTGTAGCAGGCATATACAGCTAATACAACCCAAGCGCGCTGTGTGATAAATTCACAACAGCTTGTTTGCTTTTTCAGACCACAAATGGACTGCGGTGCTAAATTGTTGCCACACACACCTCCCCGTACTTGAGTTGAATAATTTCACTGCAGCTTTTGCAAATAGTAGACACACCAAAAGTTTACACTTGTCAAAATAGTTGAAGCGCCTAAGCGTAGGCAATATATCAGTGCATTTCTGTGGTCGTTCGGTGTTTTGTTGTTTTTGCATTGCGCCCACTCTTCTTGTGTGAGACGGCTATTTTTTTTTCTTTTTTTCCTTGTTATTGGCTTCAATTTACATTTATCACCCAACGGCGTTGTTGCTTTTGATTTGAAAAGCGTGTGTGACCCGAGTGAGTTATGCGCGGCGCCTAAATGTATGCAACAAGGCGCGCGTGCATGTGCGTGCAAATGTGTGCGGTTGTTAAATATTTCATCCGATATGCATGGCTGGCTGGCATTCAAACTGAAAAGCTGCAAAAAAAATGAATTGGAATGTTTATTATTCTGACTTTATTTCGAGCGCCTAAATGACAACCACAATTGGCTATCGAATACTTTAATGGATTGTTTTAAATAATTCAGCATAAAAGCGCGGTTTTATGTAGTCGCTTAAATATCTAAAATATAAATAATTAAACGGTATGTCATTAAATGTAAATAATTAAGTGCGCCCAAAGGTATGCAACGAAGTACGAACCAAATTTTGACTGAAATGACAGTCAGTGTTGATTTTAATTGATATAATTTATTCAACTAATTTAATTTACACATTTTCATTGCACGCGTTGGTGTACACACATGCTTGTGCGCCCAAAGGTATGCTTTAAGTTTTCCTGAATTGTCGTAACTACCCAAAAAAATTCATTAATTGTATAGAATATGCTTCAACTCAATCAAAAACTAATCAGCATCGGTAGTAACCTTAAAATGTACGCTTGTATAAATATTATCATCTCAATATTTCTTTCAGCGCCTGAAATTATGCTTCACTATACTCGCCACAAATGTCTATGACTATAAATATTTTACTTCTTTTAAACTTATCTGAAGATTTTTGCATTTTTACTAAATCGAGTGCGCCTTAAAGCACGCAATAATTTTGTAAAAACTTTCGAAGCATTCCGAAACCCACTTATACTCTTAGCAACCTCTTTATTTATACAAATTAGCCGCCTTGTTTACTCAATTTCAAGCACTTTCGTCTTGAAGTATGCAGTGATATTGAAAAATATATAGCCCAAAGCGCCTAAATGTATACGTTCACACGTGCGTAAGTACATAGCTATTTGTGGATAAAAAAAATTTTCTTTGAACATCATTTCATCGCGACAAAATTTTTTGGTTACCCTATTAAATGTAAATATGTACAAGAATGAATATAAAATAAAATTTCTAGGAAAAATATTAGCGCCTAAAATTATGCAATAATTTTCGGAAACGTGCTTTTTTTACACTTGAATGACATCTGACAAAAGTATATTACACCACTAAGCCTGGAATTATGTCTTGAAATTTAAAAAATCCAGTTTTCAGCGCCTATATGCATACTATAGACCTAAATACGCACCGACTAATGTGTGAAGAGACGTTTATTTTTTTGTTGAAAAACCAAAGCAGCAGAAGTGATTTTACTATGTTAAATTTTAATCTGCTTCTACCTTCAACTTTCCTTCGCAACATCGATAGCCGCGGTCTCCGCTTCTTTTGGCTTGTCTACTGATGTCGCTTCGTCTATAGTGGCGTCAGCATGCTCTGACCCTGATGACAAAAGTTGGTCCTTCGCGGCTGCGGTGCAGTGATTGGAGATGGAGCTTGGGCCCACGCTAGTAACTCTCCATTTCCGACGCAGTGTCCAAGTTGTCCCCCGACAGAGTTAATAAAAGTCCGTTTGGAGCGTTACCTGCCTGCGCAGTGTTGAAGCCGCCAGCAGGCGTCAACGGGAACACTTGAGGCGACATCTGTATTTCTCGCTTTCCTTCCATTCCTTCGACTCCTCGTTTATAACAAGTGTGACGTATCGCTGTCATTCCCTAACTCCACTTACTTTTACTACGCTCCCATCACGAGTTTGTAGTGTTTCAAAAAAAAGCGGGATCAGCTCCAGCATCCATCCGGTGTGGAAGGTTTCACCGATACCCAAGCCTTTGCAGGTTGGCTTTTGGGGATCTCGTCTCCTTAAACTGCTACAAAGCCAATACCAGCCCAAAAATACCCAACCTGCATATCGCCTTCTCATAGAGCATAGCCCATCTTTCATCTGCGCAAGCAATCAGATTGATCCGCTCTTGGTGTAGACTGGCACCCTTGACCAAGATCTGCAGTTTGTCTGACGTGAGGTTCCCATCAGGGTGTCCTTTAAACACAATGGCCAATGTGACTAAATGTCTCTGGCTTGGCTTGAGGTGTTCTGTGGTTTATCTCCGCTCGATACCGGTTGCGGCTGATGGACAGGTTACCATTTCCCACTTCACCAGCTTTCGTCAATCCTCGGGACCGGTGGGGTTTCGGCGAGCTTTTTTGGTAATCTTGAAGGCGGTCCCACGGTGCCGCTGGACCCTTACTGAGGAATGATTGTCCTTCCTTCCTTCCTTTTTTTCTTTTTTCCTACCTTTTTACCAGCTCGAGCGGATGCGAAGGCTTTTGTCCCCCTGAGCGTCACCCTGACTAGCAGCTTGTTCGTTGCCCATTTAGGGTTGGCTGCTTGTCAATAAACTAAGCTGAGCGGTTCGC
>JAPVRG010221004.1:0-11465 GCA_029783565.1 Rhagoletis cerasi | reverse complement strand
TCGTCGGGCATGCGCTCATCTGACCATATTCTGCATAAGAGTTGATGCATGCACCTTATCAGCTCTTCGCCGCCGTACTTGAATAGCTCAGCTGGCAGGCCATCAGCTCCAGCAGCTTTGTTGTTTTTCAGCCGCGTAATCGCTATTCGTACCTCGTCATAGTCAGGCGGTGGGACATCGACTCCATTATCCTCGACTGGGGTCTCGGGTTCGTCTTCTCCACTATTTTCATCGCTGCTGCCATTCAATAGGGTGGAAAAGTGTTCCCTTCATAATTTAAGTACGTTCTGGACATCGGTCACTAGGTCGCCATGGTTGTTCTTACAGGAGTTCGCCCCGGTCTTGAAACCTTCCGTAAGTCGCCTAACTCTCTGATAAAATTTTCGGGCGTTTTTCCTGTCGGCCAGCATTTCAAGCTCTTCGCACTCACGTATTTCGGCCTCTCTCTTCTTTTTGCGGCAAATACGTCTCGCTTCTCTCTTTAGCTCCCTATATCGGTCCCACATAGCTCGCGTTGCACCCGATCGCAGCGTGGCCCTGTAGGCGACATCTTTTTTCTCTGCAGCCTCGTGACATTTCTCATCGTTCCAGTTGTTCTTTCGGGCTCGCTGAAATCCGATTACTTCTTCGGCGGCGGTACTTAGTGAGCGGGAAATGTGATTCCACTGCTGGCATATGTCGGTTTGTTGAAGAGTGCTCTCAGAGAGCAGGTGTGAGAGTCGAGTGGCGAATAAATTGGTCGTCTGTTGTGATTGCAGCTTTTCGAAGGATCTCTTCTATGAGCGCTGGGAACGCACATATGAGCGCTGCCCCCGACACGATGTCAAAATAACCTAATCTACTATTCCCCTGAATAAAAAATGGTAACGTAGCTGGGGCCTGAAGATCGAAGGCCTGGTATAGAAAAAAATTCTGTCACTATGCCAATATGTTATATCAAACATATAAGGATGGTCGGGCTTTTTTAATTATTTGGTTAGCATTCTCAATTATAAATTTAAAAAATCTGAATGTCAAAAAGAATTTTGAAAAATAATGGAGAAGTTTAATCCGAGGCAGGTTTAAGAGTTTCACTAACTTCCATGTTTAAAACATCGGTGAAATTGACATCGATAAATCGTCAATTTGGCGATGTCGAAAATGTTTAAATATCGATGGCAAACATCGAATTTTATAGACCGATATTATCGATTTTTCAAAAACATATATATGTATATACATACATACATACATACATACATACGTATATATGTATAATAAAACGACCTCTGATTTGTCAATGCACTAAAACCATTATTTTTTATTGAAGTGAAACTTCTTACTCGAGTCCGGAGATGGTTGCGTTAAATATTTAACACCAAGTCATAAAATCTGTATCGTTCGTTCGATTTTCAAAAATGAGGTGTCACATGAAAGACCTTGGCCTACGGGTATGCAACATAGCTTTAGTTCCATAAAAGGAGTTGCCATATGTTAGAAAATCGAATTCAAAATTTCTCTGCCGCAGAGGGTTGCGTTAAATATTTAACACCAAGGCATAAAATCTGCATCGCTGCTTCGATTTTCAAAAATGAGGTGTCAAAAAAAAGGTCTTGTCCTTTGGGTGTGACACATAACTTTAGTGTTAGAAAATCTAATTCAAAATTTCTCTGCCGCAGAGGGTTGCGTTAAATATTTAACACCAAGGCATAAAATCTGCGTCGCTGCTTCGATTTTCAAAAATGAGGTGTCAAATAAAAGGTCTTGTCCTTTGGGTGTGACACATAACTTTAGTTCCTTAAAAGGAGCTGCCACGTGTTAGAAAATCGAATTCAAAATGTCTCTGCCGCAGAGAGTTGCGTTAAATATTTAACACCAAGGCATAAAATCTGCATCGCTGCTTCGATTTTCAAAAATGAGGTGTCAAATAACAGGCCTTTTCCTTTGGGTGTGACACATAGCTTTAGTTCCTTAAAAAAAGTTACCACGTGTAAGAAAATCGAATTCAAAATTTCTCTGCCGCAGAGGGTTGCGTTAAATATTTAACACCACGGCATAAAATCTTCATCGCTGCTTCGATTTTCAAAAATGAGGTGTCAAATAAAAGGCCTTGTCCTTCGGGTGTGACACATAGCTTTAGTTCCATGAAAGGGGCTGCCCCATGTTAGAAAATCGAATTCAAAATTTCTCTGCCGTGGATGTTTGCGTTAAATATTTAACACCAAGTCATAAAATCTGTATCGTTCGTTCGATTCTGAAAAATGAGGTGTCAAATGAAAGGGCTTGATTTGCAGATGTGCAATATGGTTTTAGTTTTTAAAGAGTTGCCATATATACGAAAATCAAATTCAAATTATTCATTAAGTTAAATGAATTATCCCAATATGGGTATCAGAAGAAATGGTTTTGAATAAACTGTATTTTCTAGCTACATGTAGGAGGGTTGCCACCTGTTTCAAAAGTCAAATTTAGTTAAATTATACAAAAATCTTATGCATAAAATTCTATACAGTAAGCGTGAAAAAAAGGGCTCAAAGAAACACAATTAAAATATACTTGAGGTGCTTGAAGAGGGTGGCCACCTGTTTAAAATGTTAAACTCAAATTATTGAAGCGAATCCTTATTACTTAGATGCCAATTGGGCGGGGAAAGACTAATGCAAAGACAAGAATATAAACAAAAACAAAGATAAAGATAAATAAAAGATGAAGATGAAAATGAAGATGAAGATAAAGATAAAGATATAGATAAAGATAAAGATAAAGATAAAGATAAAGATAAAGATATAGATAAAGATAAAGATAAAGATAAAGATAAAGATAAAGATAAAGATAAGGATAAAGATAAAGATAAAGATGACGATGAAGATGAAGATAAAGATAAAGATAAAGATAAAGATAAAGATAAAGATAAAGATAAAGATAACGATAAAGATAAAGAGAAAGACAAAGGTAAAGATAAAGATAAAGATAAAGATAAAGATAAAGATAAAGACAAATATAGAGATAGAGATAGAGATAGAGATAGAGATAGATATAGAGATAGAGATAAAGATGAAGATAAAAATAAAGATAAAGATAAAGATAAAATTAAAGATAAAGATAAAAATAAAGATAAAGATATAGATAAAGATAAATATAAAGATGAAGATAAAGATAAGGATAAAGATAAAGACAAAGATAAGGATAAAGATAAAGAGAAATATAAAGATAAAGATAAAGGCAAAGGCAAAGGCAAAGAAATTCAGACACAGACAAGGCCAAAGACAAAGGGATACATAGATATAGGAAAAGACAAGCACAGAGACATAGACAAAGGCAAAGGCTTATTTTACAAATACATATCAAACTTGCAGCAGAGTGCACAGTTAACAACAAAGAAAATAGTTGCCAGAAACTCATTTTAATTGCCGTGTATCTTTCTCCAAATGCTGCAATGAGAGGCATAAAATTGTTTTTCGGTAAAACTTTATTACAATTGTCATCTACAAGCTGTGAAGCGCTTGAAGATATTGCTGTAAAAACTGTAGACTGTTATGATCGACCTGTAATTCTGGCAGGAGATGTCAATGTCAACTTCTCGCTGACCGATTCTGATGAACTAATAAAATTTTTTTTTTTGGTAATGGTTAATGGTGGAAATGATCCAACAACCAAAGGAGGGACTACCATTGATGCAATTTTTGCCAGAATTATTAATAATATTGAAATAAAACATTTCATATCTTACTTTAGTTACCACAATCCACTAGTTAATATTGTAGATATGAATGTTTTCTCAGCCACAAATAAAAATTAAACGTAGCAGTTGGTTATAAAAAATAAAAAATTAAAGCTCGTTAAAAAAAAATAAATATGTATGTTGTATATTAGAAAATATGTGCATCTTTATGTATATCGCACATTTCTTTCTATCTGGAATTTCCTCTATTAAGTTTCACTTCTTCCGCGCGTAGGGACTACACGCACTTGAGTTTTTTTATTTATCTTATTTTGCATACTAACTTTACGCCGGTGCGCTTCATCTTCGTGCGACGCAACTCCCGTAAATAATTTTCGTGTGAACTAAAATATTCAGAAGAAAGTGAACTGCTTTGCTCTTCACCTCTGCTTGAGTATTTCCACATTGCACACGTGGCATGCTTGTGATAAAATTGATTTTATTGCTCCAGTTAAAGCATGCTTAACTCTATCTGCTACCAATCAATCAAAGATATGTATTTATGACGAGACTGTTAAACTTTTGTATCTTGTTGACATTTGTATGTTGTTTGACATTCCGATGCCATGATAAATATGTACATATGTACATGCACACATACGTACGTATGTAATATTATGCAAAAGAACTCGTTTTACTAATAGGGACTTCCGGAACAACAAGATTCGTGAAAAAAATGAAACGCAAATCAACAAAATTTGGGACTTCCCCTAAACAATTCGATTTACAGAAGGTACGTGCCAGAATTTTTGTTCGAGTTAAGGAAAAATTCGAATAATGAAAGTTCGAGTTACGGAGGCATTAGAGCATGTATTTTGATTTCTAAATCCTATTGCCACTCAGTTTAGTTCGAGTTATAGAAATTTCGAGTTATAGAAGTTCAAGTTATAGAAGTTTGACTGGATATCTAGCTTTGTATGCATTGAAAAGTTTGGCCTTGAGCTGTGTTAATTGTAATAGCAAATGAAACCTTTACAGGAATCTGAAGACGTTTGTACTGAAATGGCACGTCTTTTGGAATCATAGGTATACGTGGAATATACGCTGTTTTTTCGGCTGCTCATCCTGTAAGAATAATGTATTCTATAACACTGCTATGTAATTTTTGTTCTACCAGTCGTGTGCCATTACAAAGTGCGGGTGGTCGAAGATTACGTAACAATATAACTGGAATCCCATATGTAAGAGTTAGTTTATGAGGCGGTAAGCAAGCCGGGTTTAACGAATTTAAGAATTAAGTGGGATAGTGTACGGTATCTTTGAGGTTAAGTACTGTGTCGATAGTACTGTTTAATTTTTCCACAAATTTTTTGCGGTGCGATGCCATTAATCTCATCAACAGTAATATTCCCTAGCGAGACAATTGCTCTTTCGCACAGCCAATTGTATGCTTCGCTTAAAATATATTCAATATCTGGATACACTTCATAAATCACATCGTTTAAGGAGTGCATAACTTTACCAATTCTGGAATCTACAGTGACGTATCCATCGATACTTTGCATACTTCCATTTCCAATACTAAGCACGGATTGAGGGAACTCAGGACCAACCCAGCTAAGATGGGCTCTCATATTTGTCCCTCTTGTAACTGTTGCTACCGCTGGCAAGGTCTCCCGAAAGTCTCCTCCGAAAATAAAAGTTACGCCGCCAAAAATTTTATCACAGCTTCTTAATCTCTTAAAGTGCAGTCGACTGCTTCCATATGAGCACGGTTAGTCATAGTGCACTCATCCCACAGTATAAATATGGCTTCCTGTAAAACTTTCCCCAGCGGACCATTTTTTCGAATGCTGCAAAAAGTTTTCTCCTACATACATACATTTCATGGCACTTCGAATGTGGAGTGAGCAGTTCTACTACCTGAAAGCAAAGTTGCTGCTATTCCCGATAATGCCACAGCTATTGCAATATGTCCAGTTGATCTCACATAAGCCAAAAGAAGATTTGTCAGAAAAGTTTTACCTGTACCAACTGGTGCGTCGAGGAAGAATGCTTCGCCTTTGTTTTTGTCAATACTCTGAATAACTTTTTCATAGACCACTTGATGGCCTGGGACTAATTTTTGAATGTTTTCCCGCAAGTATTCTTTTATAACGTTTTGGTCGCATTGGTATCGCAAATTACATTCATAAATGGATTCAACATTTCTTTTTGGGGAAGTACACCAAAGCTGTTTAGATTTTTTCGCTAATGGCGATAACCTTATCCTTACTTAGAACTAAGACTCCATTAAAAATGCGATCACAAAATGGTAATCAAGGATACTTCGCAGAAGTATTGCCGGAATGTGGTCCATAAGGACATGCAGTTTGGTGGCTGACAAAAAATTATTATAATAGAGAATAGTTCTCTAAGAAGTGGTGGTGACTGTAATAAGGCAGCTTCTTTGAGAGTGTCATTACTATGCTCATCATTTTCTAAAAGGCCAAGCTCTTGGTAGAAGCTTGGAAAGTGGGACAAACAGAGCCTTCTCCGTTCGGTCCCTGGTCCACCTACCAGAAAAAAGTAAATTTTTTTTGGCCTAGAACATGGTGGTTGCTGAAGTCTATTCATACACAAAATTTCATGAAAATCGGACCAACCGTTCGCGAGATTACCTGTTACAAAAAAGGGGCTTCACTTTATATAATTATATAGATTATATAGATATATAGATATAGATATAATATAAATCAGTAAAATAATATAATATAATACAATTATATTCTCTTTATATAATTAGTATAGATAGATACGTAAAGCCATTTTTGTGAAGGTCATTAGATCTGCACCATTCTTTCGATTTAAAAAAATGTTAATGCTGGTTCCCAATTAAACGAAGCTATCTACTTTTTCAAACTTTTAACTGTCCACAGTGAAGTGGGTGCCAAGACGCGTATGCTCTGACTGGTTGTGTGATGACAGGAGATACTTCGTTTTGTCCTCGCTCACTACCAGACCCATTTGCTTTGCTTCTCTATCTAATCCCGGAAAGGCAGAACAGACGTAGCCCTTGTTTTTAGCAGCAATTGAACGCTCTTGTAAAGTGTTGTGCCTGAGCGGTTCAGATATGCAGCTCTTATTATCTTCTCCAGCATCAGATTAAAGAACTCACACTAAAGGGAGTCACCTTGTCTTAAACCTCGCTTGGTATCAAACGGCTCGGAGAGGTCGTTCCCAATTCTGACGGAGCTGGTGGTATTGCTCAACGTCATTTTACACAGCCGTATTAGTTTAGCGGGGATACCAAACTCAGACATCGCGGCATAAAGACAACTTATTTTCGTGCTGTCGTAAGCGGCTTTAAAATCGATAAATATATGGTGTGTTGAGATTCTATTCTCGCGGGTCTTTTCCAAGATTTGGCGTATTGTGAATACCTATGGTGGATTTGCCAGGTCTAAAGCCACACTGATAGGGACCAATCAGCTCGTTGACGGTGGGCTTCAATCTTTCACACAATACACTCGATAAGACCTTGTAACCTATGCTTAAGTGCCGAACACTCAACGACGTGGCGTAAACTTAGGACCTGGAAATTAGAGAAAGAAAAAAATTCAAAAACTCATGTACTTAGAACTTAGCATAAAAATCAGCTGTTCTCTCTTATTTCCAGTGTGCAGTGTTGCCACTGAATTGTATTCAAGCCTGTTTTTGTGTAAGTTTATAATAAATTATTTGGTAATTCTCTAGTTTAGGGGAAAACTACTAAAAAACGTCCGAAAATATCGGGACGGTTACCAATCGACGCGTTTCGACCACTGTATCAACAATATGGAAGGTTAATATTCTTAACCATTCAAAAGCTATTGGAAAAAAAACTTTTGTTAAATTTAGCTCTTTTGTATGAGCAGTTACCCGATAAAAAATGCACTAAATCACCAATCTCCACTTTTGAAATACTAGTAAAATATATTTTTTTACACAAATATTAAACAAGCACATATTATTAACAACAAAAGATAGTTTATTTCGTTATTAAAAAAAGTAAACAATGTTCCCGAACTAAAGTTTATATACATCGTACCTATTTAAAATATATACATATATATATATATATATAAATTTCGGTGAAATATTGTTTTATATTAAAAAATGTGGCAGCCAAGAAAACAACTATCCTCTTTCCTTTATTTGGTGTACAAACAAACAATTTTATAAACAATTTTACAAACTATTTTTATAAACAGTTACGCAATGGAAGAAAATACCAATAATTCGATATATATAGAAAATTTGTAATTAAAAATCGGGAGATTTTGTATTACAAATTTTCGTCTACGGCGCTTTTTTTAATAAATCCGTTCTATGTTATTTGAAAATTTGCAATTAAAAATCGGGAGAAATTTTATTACAAATTTTCGCCTGCGGCGCTTTCCTTAATAAATCCGTACTGTGTTATATCGAAAATTTGCTATAAAAAATCAGGCGATTTTTTATTACAAATTTTCGACATCGCCACTTTTTTAATAAATAAATACTTGGATATATGTATATCGAAAATTTTAAGTTAATTTGTATTATCATTTAATATTTTTCGTAATATAAATAAGGGAAAATAAAATTTACAACATTATAAAATCAAAGTGATTTGTTATCAACATTTTTCAACAATAATTATCAGTTTTTTTAAGAATAACTTTAATTCTAAATCTGATTAATATTTCAAAGCATTGTGGTCTGGCAGCTTTATTACAAGAATGTGTGAGAGAGAGCAATCAGCTGACACGATGTTACGGCAAAAATCCAAGCGACGCAGATTTTTAATTTTAAGTTCTACGCTACGTCAAAGTTCAACGTCGTTGAGTTTTCATTTACATGGTGCTCTCATAAGATAGATCGAATCAGCTTACACGTTCTAAGATTTTACGTCGTTGACTGTTCGCAGCTTTAGAAGGCTGATCCCGCGGTAGTTGGCGCGTATGGCGGAGTCGCCTTTCTTGTGGATTGGGCAGATCACACTTAAATTCCAGTCGTCGGGCATGCGTTCATCTGACCATATTCATTTCATTTCATTTCATTTCTTTATTAAGTCAATGGTTACAAACCTTACTGACTAGATTTACAAAATTACTTAAAATTAATTTAACAACTAAATTATAAAGATGGTTGGTTTGCTGAATAATAAGACTCAATGCGTGACTTCAACTGCAACCGTGGCATCGCAAAATCAAGATCAAGGCTTCTAGAGAGCCGATTAAACTCTTCAAGTCCTCTTATAAGAGGGGCAAAGCAAAAGTAATTCGATCTCAAAACTTCAATATGAAATAGATTGTGGAAGCGAAGTACTCGTTTAGGAACATTGAAATTTAACTGCCCAAGTAGAGTTCTGCATAACAATTGATGCATGCACCTTATCAGCTCTTCGCCGCCGTACTTGAATAGCTCAGCTGGCAGGCCGTCAGCTCCAGCAGCTTTGTTGTTTTTCAGCCGCGTGATCGCTATTCGTACTTCGTCATAGTCAGCCGGTGGGACATCGACTCCATCGTCATCGACTGGGGCCTCGGGTTCTTCCTATCCACTACTTTTAGTGCTATTGCTATTCAACAGAGGGGAAAAGTGTTCCCTTCATGATTTAATACGTTCTGGACATCGGTCTCTAGGTCTCCATGGTTGTTCTTTCAGGAGTTCGCACTGGTCTTGAAACCTTCCGTAAGTCGCCTAACTCTCTGATAAAATTTTCGAGCGTTTTTCCTTTCGGCCAGCATTTCAAGCTCTTCGCACTCACGTATTTCGGCCTCTCTTTTCTTATTGCGGCAAATACGTTTCGCTTCCTTCTTCAGTTCTCTATAGCGGCCCCACATGGCTCGCGATGCGCCTGATCGCAGCGTGGCCCTGTAGGCGGCATCTTTTTTCTCTGCAGCTTCTTTACATTCCTTATCGTACCAGTTGTTCTTTCGGGCTCGCTGAAATCCGACTACTTCTTTGGCGGCGGTACTTAATGAGCGGGAAATGTGGTTCCACTGCTTGCGTATGACGGGTTGTTGAAGAGTGCTCTCAGAGGGAAAGTGTGCCGTCTGTTGTGATTGCAGCTTTTTGACGTTCACCTTTCCTTGCATTGTTGGACGCACATTTTTTGCTGTACAGAGGCGGGTGCGTATCTTGGCTGCAACAAGATAATGGTCCGAGTCGATGTTTGGCCCTCGGAGCGTACGTACGTCTAAAACACTGGAAACATGCCTTCCGTCTATCGAAACATGGTCGATTTGGTTTCTCGTTTTTCGATCTGGAGACAGCCATGTAGTTTGATGGATACTTTTACGTTGGAACCTAGTACTACACAATACTATGTTTCGGGCTCCGGCGAAGTCGATCAGCCTCAGTCCGTTATCGGAAGTTTCGTCGTGGAGGCTGAATTTTCCGACAGTGGCGCCAAAGATCCCTTCCTTGCCCACCGTGGCATTAAAATCGCCAAGCACGATTTTGATGTTGTGTCCGGGGCAGCGCTCATATGTGCGCTCCAAGCGCTCATAGAAGAGATCTTTGGAAGCATCGTCCTTCTCTTCCATCGGGGCATGGGCGCAGATAAGGGAGATGTGGAAAAATCACGCTTTGGTGCGGATTGTGGCTAGACGTTCTTCCACCGGGGTGAACGCCCGTACTCGGCGTTGTTGTTTCTACTTGTCGCAAAAAAATCGCCTAGTGACGAGTTTTTCCCTTGATATGGTGGTTGCTGAAAGCTATTTATATTCGAAATTTCATGAAAATTGGACACGCCGTTTGCGAAATCACCTCTAACAAATAAGGGAGTTCTCTAGATAGCCAATAGCGGTTTGCCATGCGGCGGCTTAAACACCTCTTGAACTGTAAAACAATCCTTCTCTGTGTATCTATAATAGTGCACCGAATTTCAATCAGATCGCTCCAAAAATAAGATATTTAGCGAATAGTTCGGTTCCTGGCCTACTTACCGAAAAAAGGATCCTATATGCTAATCTAGACACAAAGCTACCTACGTACCAAATTTCAAGCAAATCGGACCAATACAATTTTTTCGAATAGATCGGTCCCTGGCCCACTTCCCGTAAAAAAGGATCCTATATGCTTCTTCTTCTTCTTTATTGGCGCTGTAACCGCCTAAGCGATTTTGGCCGAGTCCAAAACAGCACGCCAGTCATTTCTCTTCTGTGCCAACTGACGCCAATTGGAAATGCCAAGTGAAGCCAAGTCCTTCTCCACCTGGTCTTTCCAACGCAGAGGAGGCCTTCCTCTTCCTCTATTACCAGCATCGCGACCCGCGCTGAATGCTTTCAGAGCAGGAGCATTTCTGTCCATTCGAACGACATGACCTAGCCAGCGGAGTCGCTGTATCTTAATTCGCTGCACTATGTCTATATCGTTGTAAGGCTCATACAGCTCATCGTTAAATCGTCTGCGGTACTCGCCATTGCCAACGCGCAAAGGCCCATAAATCTTTCGCAGAATCTTTCTCTCGAAAACTCCAAGAGCCGCTTCATCAGATGTTTTCATTGTCCATGCCTCCGCGCCATACACCAGCACAGGCAAGATGAGTGACTTATAGACTGTGATTTTTGTACGACGAGAGAGGACTTTACTTCTCAATTGCCTACCCAGTCCAAAGAAGCACTTGTTGGCAAGAGTGATTCTCCGTTGGATTTCAAGGCAGACACTATTATTGGTGTTAATACTGGTTCCCAGATAAACGAAGTTATCTACTTTTTCAAACTTGTAACTGTCAACAGTGACGTGGGTGCCAAGACGCGTATGCTCTGACTGTTTGTGTGATGACAGGAGATACTTCGTTTTGTCCTCGTTCACCACC
>JAPVRG010220984.1:11661-27708 GCA_029783565.1 Rhagoletis cerasi | reverse complement strand
CACTGTTTATGTAGAGATTCATAGAGCAATGCTTTTTCTATACCTTTCTTTTTTTCTTTTCGGCTAGGGTCTGTTGTACATCGCAATACTCGTGTACGGCTACTTGCTTTTGTTTACTTTGAGGCTTATTGCTTGTGGCTGGCGAAGTGGTTCTTCTTTGTATCTTTAGTTATAACTTGTAAGTGCAGAGGCTTGTGTGGCTTGGTGTGCTTGCGCGCTATCTGTTCTGTTTGTGTTTATATCCAGTTCAATTGCCAAGTGCATAAGAGAACTTCAGCTGGAAACTAATTGACCATAAAGTTAGCTGATTGGTTGTCGAAACAACTGTCCGAAAATCAGGTATGCGAAGTAGCAAATATCTACACCTGGAACAACAACAAATGTAAAAGGCTATTTTACAGGGAGCTTAAATGGGATGGGGAAATAGATAGTTCTTTTTGAAATACTTTTTGTAAATTTTTTCCTCAAATATGAAAGTGAAAGAAGGTGAATCCGAACCGATAACCACAATGACGTCATTGATGTTTCGACAGTTTTTCTAGTTTCTTAAGAGCCCTGGATATGTTTTTAAACTAAGCACGTCGATTAACTTATAAGGTACAAAATTACTTACTCGATAATCGACTTATCAACGAATATCGGCATCTTTCTATAAGCCTCCCTCAGTATCAATAAAGTTCAATAACTCGATATATTTCGATATCTCAATAAATCTCCATAGCTCGATAATTCTCAATAATTCGATAAATTTCAAAACCATTATAAATTTAGATAACACGATGTATTCCAGTTAGCCGATAAATATCTATAATTCGAAACATATCGATAAATCTATGTATTTCAAAAACACGAAGTTCCTATAACTCTATAAAATTTGATAAATCTATAAATTTCGATGACTACCGATATATTTCGATAACTGTGCGTTTCTAAGAATCGATAAATTTCGATAACTCAAAATTGTTAATTTCGATAAGTCGATTAATTTTTATAGCTCCATAAGTTTCGATCTCTATTAACGAATTTCGATAACTCGATGCTGGTAACTTAATAAATAATGGTGACTATATAAACTAATATAACACTAGAAATTTCGATAACTAGATATACTTTGAAAATTCCAAAAGCTTCGATTCGATAAACCGACAATTTTAGATAACTACCAACGAGTTTCGATAAATCAATAAATATCTCTAACTCGATAAGATGAAATAACTCGATACATTACAACTCCATAAATTTCGATGACTCAATAAATATCGATAACTTGATAAACTTCATTAACTTGGAAATTTAGATAGTCCGATAAATTTTTATAACTCGATAACTATCATTGAATTTCGACAACTAAGTTTCTGTGCTTCGGTATATTTCGATTACTAAATAAACATTGATCAATTTGAATAACTGTATACTTTAATTAGTAAACATGGATAACCCCGTTAACTCGATAAATTTCGATAACTTGACAACTTTCGATAGTTACATTTCTGATGACTGCGTATATTTGGATTCTTATCGAAAAATTTCAATAAATTTTCTTAACTATTCACTTAGCCTAATTTTAATTGTTTAATCATATTTGTAGTTATTTTCATTTTCGTATTTATCTTCAATGTTGCCTTTACTTTTTTATCATCATCGCTTTTTATCATTTCTTTCTTCATCTTCACATTTACCTTTATTACAAAGTTTCGTTTCAAATACGAAGTAAAACAAAATCCGAAAACAACTCTAATTGAACAGGTTGCAACACCAAGTAGTACGGGAATTTTTAAACGACGACTTTGTCCGTAATTTTAAACCAATTTGGAAACCACAAAAACCCTCCTCATTCAGAGAAGAATACCTTTCGGAACGAAGGGTGACAAAATGTATTTTAGCGCATGAATATCTAGATATGGATAACGATAAAGAATCAAATGGCAGCAGGCAAATCGATAACGATAGTGAAACTGATAACTATAATGCCAAAAAATTGATGACGATGACTTGTATATCGATACTTTTATTATTTGGAGCAAATAAAAAACATATTATTTTTGGTTTTTGTTGGTAAAAAATGAAATTATTCGTAGGCTAGGTTAGGTTAGGTTGAAGTGGTTGTTGTGATATTACGTAGATCGAGAGAACGCTCCCTACTCAAACCATCGTGTGGAGTCTACAAAACCCAAAAGTTGCCGTTTTCCTACTCCAGCTACGTTCAATCGCTCCTTTACAGCTATAAAGAGCTACCGTTGCTTTCTTAAATTTTGTGTCCAATTCAGATTTTTTGTCCAGAACTACGCTAAGGTATTTTGCGGATTCCCGTAGCAGTAAGCCGCAATGAGGGGAGTTTGTGCTTCCTGGTGAAAAGCACCAGGCCAGCTCCATCTGGATTCTAGGCCTTTCTTCTTCGTTCATCTTATCATACTTACTTAAGACGATTTTAGTGTACCCAAGACTTTCATTGAAGCCGTAACTTTTAAGGTGATTCTGATTGAGACGGAGAGAGTCATTTTACGAAGCGCGAGCAAGACAGTGAGTGACGCCACTTTGTACTGGCCTGTCACCCGTTTCCGGCTTGACGTCGACTTCTGGGACACCCTCTATGACCAAATTAATCAGGAATGGCCTAAATAATAATGCCCTTAAGTATCTGGGACGACTTTCCCGGTAACCCTGTATTTATTCTAAATATCAACCAAATTGGACCATAAATTAGGAGTTTTCAAATATCTCGAAACCTGCGTCACCTAGCAGATTAATTCACCGTTCATATTTCATTGTCCTTCTGAGCTAAGTTTGAAGTTCAAGCCTCTGGCCTATC
Source organism: Rhagoletis cerasi (assembly GCA_029783565.1). NCBI lineage: Eukaryota > Metazoa > Arthropoda > Insecta > Diptera > Tephritidae > Rhagoletis > Rhagoletis cerasi. The sequence continues at coordinate 24,899 of JAPVRG010220984.1, read as the reverse complement.
GGAAAGTTGCTTAAAAATTTATTGATGGTGAAAGTAAGTAAGAGCTTGGAAAAATAAATCGAAATCCAATTACTTTGTAGAGAATATTTACTTTCAAAGCACCCTGTTTATTTGGATGCACTATTGCACAACATCAATTATCAGTTAATCCATATATACAGACAAAAACACGCATGCATATTTGTTTTACCGCAATTACTCAGCCTGTGATTTACACACTGTTGCGGTATGCCGAATGGCATATTACTTGCAAGTGAAAGGTGGTTAATGTCAAGGTAGCTAAGCAACTTCAATGACAGCGTGACATTGATTGCCGGCGTACTTGTGGTTGGCGATTTGAGGGTCGTAAGCTAATTTGCTCTCAGGTCAGGCACCAGTAAATAACTACCCTGCAAAAAACTTTGTGACTAATCTCTGAAGAGAGTATTCCCTTATTAGTCGCAATCGGGTACATGGGCATCAATTAGTCACAAGTAGTCTCAAACGGGTATTATTGGAGATCAATTAGTCCCCGACTCCTCTCTAACGGGTACAATTAACGATTTAATGATATGTACGCAATGAAAATTCATGTGCGGCGCAAATTTTTATTTTTATTTTTTTAAAGCGACTAGTCGCTTTTTTTATATCCGTTCGGGTATAAAGGGGAATAATTGGTCTCTTCATAGGACATGCTCGAACAAAGGAGAACAGTTCAGTCCATACAAAGAGATGCAAAGTGGCGTTGGCCGCATGTTCCTTTGCGGCTCCTCCCGGACACATCCCGGACTCGACGCATTTTTTGCAGGGTACCATACACATTTACATATGTACGCGTAACAACACACTCGCACATTTTGTCTTATTGAAGTGCTGCGAATCAACAAGGCGTGCGCTATTATAATGCAAATTACCAAAACTACTTGTAATAGCTTTTGAAGGACTACATACGAATTACACGCTGACCTAAGCATATAAGTGCATTTAAATGTTGTTTTATTGCCAGTACACAAAGTTGTGGTTACTTAGACCACAATCACTGGCTAATAGCACAATATGTTCAAGAGCTTACAAGCGAACTCGAACTTGCTCCATACCCACTCAACTGCACACACATGCACACGTATTTGCATACAGTGTTCTTTGCCCAAGTACAGCTCACTCACTACATTTCCAATTACATAATTATCTTGCAGGCGTTGCCGCTAACAACTTCCATGCCATGACCGTTTCGGTTACGCAAACAACGCAAGGAGGCTCCACCATTACGGCCACCACCAAACCGTGCACCGCTTCCAGCTGTTACGCTTCCACTCGTTCGGTTGCCATGATGGCACTAGCTTTGGGGCATCGACCGAAAAGTCCTGCAACATCAGCAGCAACAACAACTGCTACTACTGCAACTACTACTGGAAAAAGCAACACCAACAATAGTAAAAACAAAACCATTAAAGCAAACCCTAACATCAACTCTGATTTTAGCCCAGCACCAGCCGGTGTCACAAACAAATCTCCGAATTCGGTGCAACGCAACGCCAGCAACAATATGGCCAACAGTACCGCAAACAATCGCCACACAACCGTTGCATCTGTGCATATGAATGGTGGCACTGGCGTTGGAGCTGGTTTCGGCAGCGGTGGTAGTGCCTCTAGCGGTTCGGACAATGATGGCTTCAACACCTCGTCATCTTCATCGGCCACTGCGCTGCGTCGCTTTTATTTCAAGAGTGGCCGTAAATCAAAAATGAACTCCACGGCTACCACTTCGATGACCAGCATACCGTTGAATGCCATTTCTACAGCAGCTGCTGCATTTCACACGTCGATAAGTGGCGGACTGCCACCGACATCAGCTGCCGGCGCTGCTGCAGTACCAAAGGTGAGTGCGAAAATTTGTAGTACGAGTATGTATATCCTAAGTGCTAATGAAAGAGAGTGGTCTGGGGTAATACAATTGGATAGGAAGTGAAATATGAAGGCATTTGCAGGAACTAAGTTTAAAGTGAAAAAACTGCGTGTTAGTTAGTATATTCAGTATATTCAGTAATAGCCAGATTTATAAAGCTTACGAGGCAAGGTATTATAGAAATTACGAATTAACGCAGGATTAGTGTTTGCTTTGAATAAGGGCTATAGTGAAAATATAATAATAAATATAATAAAGAAGTTGGTGTTAACGCGTTACTGAGCTTGCCGGTTTCATGGAGCGCTCGTCTGGTCGAATGCACTAGTTGTCACTACGCTAACTATTCAGAAAGCTGGAGCAGGCACAAGACAAATCAAAGCTTGACTGAAGGGTCGGCGAATTAGTATTTTACAAAACGCTCTCCAACAACCTCAAATTTAACCTTCCAGATCTCTAAAGTGTTTCCCGGGCAAAAGTAACTGCTAAAAATTAATGAAGCAGTTAATTAGCTGCTTATTAGCGAAATGTCAGCAAAAGAGGTAAACGTCTGTTAACCAAGCAGAAATCACGGCACAGGGCTCGCTCATGGAACGTTTAACACTTTTTCGAAGTCAGACTTATATTACTAGCTGGACTAAGTGGAATTACACCACACTGCCTTCCGGAAAGGTGGACCACATGTCAGCTCAGTGAACGATGGACGAAAGCCGTGACGTTTTATGCCCAAGGGTTGAGTGGTGGCTTTCGAAGGGTTCTTCTTAGGCTAACAGAGCCGTAACTCTGACTTCTCGAGGGTGTATTGATTGGACAAAGAGAATAAATCATCTCCACACTTTCGCTTAAGTTTCTTAGATTGTGCGAGGCACAACTGGAGAGTATTGCCGCCAGTTATGTGAGTTAATGAGTCGTTTGTTTGACCACCTAAGTTGAGGGTAATCATCTGTTCACCACAGTAGCTTCCCTCTGTTCTCTCAAGAGCGCTTCTGCGACCGGTAGTGAAAGCCTCTGCAAGTTTATCTACCGATCTCTCGGACATAGTAGTTTTCTTCAGGTGGCAGTGGTAGAGCTGAACATAGATTCTTGCAAAAAAGATGCAAATTTGTGGCACTTAGTAGTTTGTGGGGGTGGTTCCTCCTCGTCATCATAGGCCATGTAAACCAAAGTCTGACTGCCACAACTCCAGCATTTCTGACAATCGGCTAAATAAAAGCTTTAACTTCGTTTCTGAGCAGCATACATGCCTTAACTTTAGCTGTGTCTTTCGCCTGGGCAATTGGGTTGGATTTCCTCAATCCCACCGGCTAGGAGTGTACGATCAAAATACAACCAACGAGTTGGTCAACGCCTCCTACTTCCACTCCTGTCTGGAAATGGCGACGTCCTCTTTATCACTATCCACAACATCTAGGACTGTGGAATTGGTATTTTCGAGGAAATATATCCTTTAAGCAATCTTGTCGGTGAGAAGCCGACTCTGGAGCGATTGCACTGGTAGATGTTAGATGTTATAAGGAGGTATGCACCTCGACCCAGTGGGTCTATTGTGCCCTCCGCTCATCACAACACGTCCTCCAATCCCAGGGACCTCAGGAAATCCTGGAGGGCCTTTGGAGGTAAGGGGTGTATGTGATGTCTCCCTCGCCACATTAAGCCTATGCTGTTGTTTCGTCGCCTCGCTATGACATCCCACTTCAGAAGCAAGTAAAGTGGTGTCGCCTTGGCTGAGTCGCAGAAGCGACAGACATCGGTAGACCAGATTCCTAGCTTGTGTAGATGTTCATTCAATCTGAAATATCCAGTGAGGATGCCTGCAATTATTCTAAGTTTGTTTTTAGGGAGGTTAATTAACAGTTTATATCTTTTTAGATTATACCCCCCCCCAAGTAGGCCAGTGTTGTACCCTCCTATTTGATGTTCATTTTCTGAGTTCCTCCTTAATAGTGTTGGGGCCTATCGCAAGGAATGGTTCGGGACCAATCGAAGGCGAGGCTGTCGCTGTTCTGGCTAGGCTGTCCGCTATCTCATTCCCCCGTAGCTGAACGTTATTCAGCTCTGCAAGGGTGTTAAGATTCTCAATGCGCTCAAGGACTAAAGATGATTTTACCTCAAATTATGATAATGCGTTAAGTGTTGCCTGGCACCGCTAGCTGTTGGTTCTTGTTCGCTCCAAGATTTCGTTAGCCATGCGGAGGGGCAAATGACTTTTCCTGCCAGTGTGGATCGCTGTTTAAGTCTAGCAGAAGGCTTCCGACCAGAGACTATATCAAGTACCTTTTTATAATGAACGCATAAAAATTGGTTTACTATGGGCTTTTAAGCAGAAGCAAAATTTATCTGATGCCAGTGGGCATTTACAAAAAGCAAAGATACAAGTTTTTGGGCTCCTAGCAACTAAAAAAATAGTACAACTAAATTTTACTTCGACCTGCATGTGCTTACCAAACGAATACCAAACACGCTATTTGTACTGACGTTTTGCGTAAAGGCTGCAATATAATGTCAATCTTACTTACCGGCATTCGCAGATAAGATAGAAATCTCCTACAAGAAATGCATTGAGTCAGGAGTCAAAGAAACGCCAGCAGCACTTATGATTACCTCCGCTACTCTATTCTTTTCTCAAGCAGCTTTTAAAACTTGTCTGCCTTTTTTTTGTGAATTTATTTTCAAGGGCAGATAAATTTTAAAAGCTGCTTGAGAGAAAGGCTCTAAGTGTGGCACACATTTCGATGAAACATTTCTAAGTTAGATAAACTCAAAAATAGTTCATAAAAATTGCGAAAATTCGATTATTTTCAATGTTTGTACCACCCATCATTCCTCAAAGGCTGTCAAATAATTCATTATCATTGAACTAAAATTGGGGAATATTAATGATTAAATTAAAAGCCCAGCAACATTTTGCCCTAACTATTCCTCATCATCACTCTCTTCTTTGCCAGGTTGTCATAATGGGTTCCTCATCAGCTTCCATAACCGATGCCAACATCAATACATCAACGGATTCAGCCTCGACGCTAGTGACAAGCGTAACACATACAGACACATCAGAAACATGCGATTCATTGGATTTGGGTGAGTTAACGCATACGCTTTTGCCTAAATAGATTAAGGGATAGACAGAAAAAGCAACAAGAACAACATAAATAAAAAAAACCCCCAATTATTAATGAATGGTTAATGACTATTTATTGCTACTAGATGACTGGAGGATAAAGAAATTATTAGAGACACGCGCTCGCACGAATTAATATTAGACAGTGTTTTGGTTAGAATAAATAAATATAAAATAAGTGTTTTGCTTTGAGTTTAACGAATTCAAAAAGACATAAAGACATAAACACACAGGTTATTAGCAGCGTTGCATGCAACAATATTTGTGCTACAAGCTTGAGTACTGCATATCTGGCGATCGACTCGATGGAGAGCAGTTCAATAAAGAATATTAAGCAAATAATTGAGGCTCCTGGACATTTCAGCCGTGTGCGTCTCCAATAGCTTGCATGCAATTCGATGTGTTTAGATGATTGGCTGCACATTTTTTTATTTGAACTTGTTGCTCGACTAAACAAGATTTTTTTTTCTTATTTTGTTGCTGGCACTTTTACTGCCGCCGCCGGTCACTGTTCGAAAATTACAAACGTGTCAGGTCGTAAAATGTCTGCTTCTTTTTGTTTGTGGCTCTTAAATAAATTTGGGACGAAATAAAATTCTTGCTTAGTAAATAAATAATTAAGTGAATTAATTAATCATCGGTTCAATGTCGTACAACAAGGCGTATGATTAATGCAAATTCGCTTTTCAAATTCATGTGCACACACACTCACAAAGATGTGCACGCAGGTGAGCATGCAACAGAGTTATTGGAGCACGATTTGCTTTGCTGTGCATTAACCATGGAAACAATAAAATTGGCCAAAATTGCTGACTAGAACAAAAACTTAATAATGGATGTAATAAATTTTGAATTGAGATATGTAGGTTGCATGGAAATATGGGCGAAAGGATACATACATGTATACATTGTGCGGGTAACACGAAAGCAAATAATTTCGGTTTGAATACTTGTTTTTTTTTCAAACAATTCAAACGCCTCGCTTAGCCAATCCAATTAAGTAGAAGAGTACAATGAAGCGCCGCATACATCAATTAAAATGCATTACAAAGTTAGCTTGGACGCCTATGCAAAGGAAACGGATGTGTTTGCCCAAGAAAAGCTGTGTAGCCTCAAATAAAAGCACCAAAGCAAGAAAAAAAAAATATCGCCTGTTCATTACACTTTGTTTGACTTCATTGATTAATTGATTGATAGTTAAATGCTCTGCATCCGATACTTTGTATTCACACAGTATTAGATACTTAGCTCTTAGCTGACCCAACAAACGAAAGTGCTGATGAAAACAGACAAAGCAACAAAGCAAAACAAAGTAAGGCCAGCAGCTCACTAACAAATCGCTAATTCATGCAGTGAAGCATTCATGCACTGATTTCTTTAGTTGGCACTTCTTCTCCCACACACTGACTTATTTAAATGCTAACGCTGTTGCTGCTTTCTAATTTCCATTTTCCCCTTTGATTTTGAATAAGCAACCTCACCGTACATATCGCTCCTTCCTCCGTCGCTGTTTGCGTTATTTTTATTTGCAATTATTTTTTATTTATTTTCTTCCCTTTTTATTTTGCAGGTGATAATTCGGGCCAGAGCGAACCGTTGTTCAGTTCACTGGAAGAACCGTTGCTGACCGCCATACAAATCGACTCCGAGCATGAAAACGGCACCGAACTGGAATTAACGAGCTGCAACATGTACAATCGACCGAATATGAGTGTGCAGGATAGCACTGAGGTGAGTGCGAGGGGGGTATTTAGATGGATTGAATGTCAGCGTGATTTAAAATATCTGTTTTTAGATTGGATGGTGGTATAGCTTTAGTAAAAATTGTTGTAAAGTAAACTGGCATAAAAACTTGCTGGGTAAATGCATGGAGAAGTGACAAACATTATTACATTTCACGTATAATTTTGTAAACTATACAAAGCTATGTAGTTGGTTGGTTAATCCAGTGTCAGTCGTAAGATAAGGGGGCAATATAGGCGAGTAGCTGCATTCCAAATAATGTAAAGATTCTTTTGGCTTAGGGGTGTCGCTCTCAACCTCAAGCAAAATAATAAAGAAACTCATCATTTACCAAAGCTTTTAAATTTATGATTAAAAAACGACCTCAAGCCCCATAAAATTGTTGAATATAATTGTTATAAGGCCACAAATAACAAAAACAGCTCACCTAAAAGTTAAGAATTCTAAAAATAGAATTATTAACAAAAAACCAACAACCACATGATCTAGTGTAAATAGCAGCAGAATAGCTGCGCAGGATTGTAGTTGGCTTAACAATGAAAAAAAAGAAAGGAAACAACAGTTTATAAGGCGAATTTAGCACAGTGTGTAGACCACTGGCTCAGTCAGCCGGGGTCGTTGGATCGAATCACACTGAAGAAGTCTGATGAGGAGATGTGGTGGTCTCCGAAATAGGAACTATAACTTCTATCATTTATAAATTGTTGTTGGTTTTCCACAATAGTTTTCATTAAAAAACGGCCTAAAGCTCAATAAAATTGTTGAATATAATGGTTAAAAAACTAAATTTAGTCGGATATGAATTGAGGTAATAGACTTAAATACTGAAAAACACCTTTTCAACGATGCATCTTTCTTTTCAGTAATGGACCTAGAAACAAGTTACGAAGAAAACTGGATTTTAAATCGGAGTATATCTAGAATTTTTTATGAAGCCAAAACACAGTTAGGTCAGCAGCATATATAAAAGCTTATTTGTGGAGAGCCATTTATTTAGGTACTTTCTATTTTAAAAAGAAAACATATTAAGATCAACGATGGTTGTCCTTGTAAACTTATTATTCGACATTGTCACGAAAATCCACCTATGGTGCGAGGCAATTGGAAGCAATATTGTTAGTTTTATGTCAGAAGTATTCACTTTTCTTGCACAGAAAATTCTGAGTCTTAACAATTACTAGAATAGTTTCTCTCTTTTATTTTGGTTTTCACACCAAAGAGGTCCGAATAATTTCAGTTCAGGCATTTTATCTATGTACATACATAGGTCTTAAAGAAATCCCTAACTTCTAGTAGAGGATTTTTATATAGAATAACAATTTTGACGTCATTTGCATGGAACACAATATTTCGAAAAACTACTAGGTAGGGCGGAGAAAAATAAAAGCTTACGAATCTTAAGTTAAAGGAACATTTGGTCCTTTCCATTTGGCCTTTGATTTTAAATAAAAGAATAAGCAATTTTTCTGCTATTATTTACATAGCGTGTATTTATGTAGTTAGTGAATAAGTTTTGTCACTGCATGCTGGAAAAAGGTTTTTTCGGTTAATTTTGATCATGGTACAAAAGAAGAAGGTAGTTCCATTGTCACATTTTCGTCGAAATCTTAACAACCTGACAATTGAGCAGGCTGTGACACTTCGTGCAAAAATCCTTCAAATACATATTATTAATTTTTTTAGGAAAATCGATTCTCATGTTCCTGTTAATGAGTGTTTCATAGTAAAAACTAGTTGAACACAATTATAGAGTTCTCCCCAAAACGAAGAAAAATGCACAAGAAAAATTTGGTGTTAAAAATTTTTTTTATCAAAATTAAATGTTTTTCTAAATTTTGATAAAAATTATATTTACACAGACTTATAGCCCATTAAATTTTTTGATATTACAAAGTGCAAGTTTCAAGTGGCTAAGAACTTGTGTTGAATTGTAATACTTTTTTTTGCTGATGGAGCTAGGCATTTCGTATAAAAAACATTTCGAGGGCATTTTATTTGGAGGAAAATGCCTGGCACCGCGGTGCACCGTCAGCAAAAAAAAAAAAAATATTAAAAATGAATGTGTATATCTAGAAATAGCTTTAGAACTAAAATAGCGCAATCTTTGAAATCATTCATATGGATTTGGATGACACATTTTCTCTCATAGATAAAAGATGGAGTCAAGATACCTAAAATTATTTGGACTGCTGGTTAGAGTTATGGGATAGTTAAATATAATGTATCGCCATTTTAACAATGCGTTTGGCCTTAGAGCATAACGAAATTTCACAAGAATATCTATGCAGACATCCAGTGCTTTAGTTGGCGGGGAAAGTAAAGCTTCCGTAGTGTGTATGTATTTAGTTTTAGTAAGCGATTTATCTAGAGATGTTCATCAGACTGGTACGCCTTAGAATATATCAGGGTTTTGCAGAATGCTGAATATTTCTTGTCCGCTCTTCAACGTTGCGCTGCCTGGTCAGCTTTCTGTCACTTCATTCGGGAGATACACAGGCACTTCATTAGATGTTTAAGACTCAAATTAGTTTTCTACCAAAGAGCAGAAAAGCCCCGGGGAAGAAGAAGAATAATTTTTCTACCAAAATCGAACTAAGTATAAATGTTTTCGCCGCATATGCTTTCGGCACACATTCTTTCGCCGCCTTGAGACCGTTCTGTTTTCCATTTTTCATCCAAAGATGAGTCCAGAAAATGAAATCAGAATATTTTACAGAAGAGGAAAGCAAAATTTTTCTTTAACGGTCTGAAAAATTTACCAGTAAGAAGCTCACATGCGCTAATTATGCAGCTCCATCATTAGTTTTCTTACAAAATTTAAGGAAGCTAGGAATTGTCAAATTCAAACATAACAACTCAGCAAATAGTCAAGGATACGCTCGTTTGCCACCGTTGTATTCACCAAGGCGCGTAATAAAGGAATAGTAGTATGCCAACAAGTATGCTACGAGTTGCATTTCGCATACAAACTTTGCAATGAGTAAATGCAGTTCTCAACTGGCATGGGAAAATAATTTCAGTGCAAGTTTTTCTTACCTTAAAAGTATTTCTATACACTTCAAGTAAATGTCGAACACCTCAGTGACACGCGCTCTCAATTAACTAATGTAGAAGAAGATGAAGCTCAATCCAAAATCTTAACCTAGATTCATATGGAAGAGTGAGCAATATTAATTTTGCAAAACCGATTTCGTATGGCTTATTTGAATGCCCAATTAATACTCAATAAACCATTCTACCTTGCAATGTATCAAAGTATTCTTTCCATTTGCTCTCATACTTCATTAATCTAACTGTTAGTTCATGTATTTGATATAATTCCCTATTTATTTCTTCTTTCTCTCACCCTCGCCCCGCAGAGTCAGGAGTCGTCGCTGTCCATTCTCACAATTGAGCCATCCTCAACCACACCGCTCCTTGCCTCGCATCATCGTCAACAGAGCAGCAAATGCGGCATGTCTGCACCACCCGCCTCCAAATTAACAACCACCAAAAGCATTGCGCCCAGCAACAACATAGAACGACTGCCGAGTACAGCACCGGCGCCTAGCAGTGGCACCAAACACTTTACTTTCGATCCACCAACATCGCCGAAATCGGCGCGCACAACCGAAAAGTCACGCACACATTTCAACTTCAAAGAGCAGCAGCAGCAACAGCAACCGTTACAGGCACGCCGCGGCAGCAATTGGGAAGACCAACGCATACACACAACAAATTTCATTGAGGAACGTAGTCCCACCGCAACCCGGCGGGATAACTCACCGAGCCGCAGCAAATATCGAGCTTACGCTGCACAACGCCATGCAGCCGCAGCCGCCGCGGCACAAGCTTACTATGACCAGCACCACCTTGCCGACGATGAGGAATCACTGGAGGGTACGCGCAGCAAAAAATCGCGCTCGCGCGAAACAAGCAACAATACACGTCAACGTTACCCACCTGGAAGCAATGGTGGCTCGACGACCAGTCCAAAACGCGAACAGCGCCGCTCGCCCTCCAGCTCAGCACCACCCACCATGAAGGAGGGGCACTTTTTTGCCAGCGCTGTGGGCAAGACAACCAAGCAGCTGTCGCCCGCCTCGCAGCAGCGTAAATACTCGTCCAGCTCCTCGTCGGGTGGCAGTGAGCGCGGACGTGACCGCAACAAAGACGCAACCATGTTTCCATTCGATCGTGAGGCCATCGACTACGAGCGCATACAACGCGAATGTTTCGCTGTCGATGAAAACTCCAGCTCAGCAACTACGACTAGCGACTCAGATGATGCGGAGCCCTGCTCGGTGTATGAGCGCAAGATGTCCGTACACCATATTTCGCCCAGTAAAACGGGCGAGGCTTTTCAACAATACAAGCTGCTGGCACAGCACGAACAGGTACAGCAGCCGATGGAGGCGCCAGCGGCCGGACCACCGTCGCGCAAGAATTCGAAACGCATCCGGCCTAGTTCCGTCATCCACGCGACAATACGTGAAACTCAGCCGTATGTGCCGCAGATGGACGCGTTCTATCCACAGAAGGTGAAGCAACAATCGCCCAGCGAGTATGCGGCGATCGGTGCAGGCGGCAGCGGCGGTATGGGCAGTAGACAGCATTCACCCAAATCCATTGGTGAGTTGAATAAATTCGAGGAGATCGCCTCGAAATTTGAGCAGATTCCACCCAAACAACTGCCGTATGCCAAGACGACGGGTGGCAGTCCATCCGGCAGCAACAATAATGCGGCGTTGATTGGCAGCACACTGCAGGCGGCGGCGGCGGCGACAAATGGTAGCGGCAACAACAATAGCGGCAGCGTGGTGCCGACGTCAAGCCCTACCGGGTCAATGCGCGGCATGATATCGCCGCCGATGCCTAATCTACGTGTGGACTTCTTTGCCGAATCACAAATGATGCATCCACGGAAGCGATCGTCCAAAAAGAAACCGTCAACAGCCAAAGCGGGCCTCAACAACGCAACGCACGACAATTTGGATGACAGCCAAAGGGGAGGTGGTGGTGGTGGCGCAGTGAGCATGATGCTGCTAGCTGGAGCAGGCGGCGGTGGAGGTGGTGCTGGGCCGATCAACGTCACTTCGAACCCGATGGATGTAGCGGTGTGTACACCACCGCGTGCCACCATTGTCGTGCAACAAGTAAGTACAAGCGAAAAGTTTCACAAATTCTATAAAATATTAGCATTTACTGTATAAGGTAGATACATTTACAAGTGTGGTGGGCACTTGCGTGTGTATTGTAAAGATAAATTCTGTGTATCTGCTAGATAAATTGAGTCAGCGGTAATATTTTTTTCCGAAAACAAAGTATTCGACGCTTTTATTTGTTATGAGTGCGTTTCTTTTGTCAGAGTTTTCCTCGACATTTTTCCTCTGTTTTGCTTTGAGTTTCACTCCTTTACGCACTCAAAACAAACTTTTCCCGCTCAAGGCGTGAGTTTTCGCTAAGGCACATAAAAGCAGCTACTACACTGATCGCCACATTCAGTTACGTACGATCAACGCAACGGTATACTTGAATATTTTGCTAGCGCGGAAAATTCAAAGCGAAAAAGTTGATACAGTTTGAACAAAACCGAAAACAATTGTGTGCAGAGTGAATAAATCCGATTTATTTAAAAACAAATTTTACCTTGAATAAAAACTTTAGTGGACAAATTCCGAGTGATCAATAAGAAAATATTTGCCGAGCTTTTCGATACTTTCATCTTCACCGTGTATACTTTTGAAAATTTTGAGTATCTTACTGCAATGTAAACAAGTGATTTTCGATTGGACTCCCATCTTGCAAGAAACTTCTTAAAATTTAATTCTTTTAACTCTGCTGTTTTTGGACTGTAAAGTGCGTGGGAAATCAGATATAAACATACATACATGGTTTATTATAAAAATATTGACACTGAAATTGAGCGATTCGATACACCAAAAATGGCGCCATTCTATAAGAAATTATGCAGAAGTCTTTCAAAACGCTGCAAACAGGTATGTGTGGTTATAAAAAATAGTAGTATTTTGTACAAATTTAAGTAAGCCTTATCAAAACATAAGATTATAACTAAATAAGTTAAGGTTAAGTTTGATTTTTAAATACATTTTAAATTTATATTTTAAAGTCAATAAAGATTTCCTAAGAGTGCCCCAAAGTAAATATAAAAAAAAAATTCATATTATCTTGGAATAAAAATAAGGAATGAAGATAAGAGAGAAGGACTGCCAAATGTTTTTTCGAAAAACGTGTTTTTTGGTACCTTTCGTAGTTATTTGTCAATATCTAATCAACACGGACAACATACCGTTCGAAAGGTATTGATGCGCCCTTTGCAAAAATGTATAACTTGTACAGATTTAAATAAAAATTATTACTGTTACTAGCGACCAAAATCGAAAAAAGTGGAATTTTTATTCATTTTTGAAAAGTACACATTTTTAGATGCTTATTATACCTTTCATGAATATGAAATGGTATATTAACTTTGGTCCGAGCCTAAAAAATTGTAAG
>JAPVRG010220981.1:0-15753 GCA_029783565.1 Rhagoletis cerasi | reverse complement strand
GGAGCATTTAAAGATAAGCGAGCATCTACATAGACATTTTCCCGTAGATAATATGGAAATGCATATTATTTATGATACACATATATTGTAAAATAACGTTGAGCAATACCACCAGCTCCGTCGGGATTGTGAAGAACCTCTCCGAGCCGTTTGATACCAAACGAGGTTTTTGACAGGGCGATTCCCTGTTGTGTGATTTCTTTAATCTGATGCTGAAGAAAATAATAAGAGCTGCAGAACTTAACCGCTCTGGAGAAATTTACTACAAGAGCATGCAACTACTGGCGTATGCTGACGACATCACTTGCATCCAAAAACGCAAGGTATATTCTGCCTTATCCGAGTAGGATAAGGAAGCAAAGCGAATGGGTCTGGTGGTAAACGAGGGCAAGACGAAGTATCTGTCATCAAACAATCAGACAGCGCATTCGCGCCTCGGCACCCACATCACTGTTAACAGTTATAATTTCGAAACAGTAGAGAGCTTCGTTTATTTGGGAACCAGCATTAACACTGATAATAACGTCAGCCTTGAAATCCAATCACAACAAGTGCTACTTTCGTCTGAGTAGGCAATTCAGAAGTAAGGTCCTCTCTCGTCGAACGAAAACCACGTTCTATAAGTCACTCATCATGCCCGTGCTGGTATATGGCGTAGAAGCATGGACAATGACAACATCCGATGAGGTGGCCCTTGGAGTATTCGAGAGAAAGAGTACCGCAGACGACGGAATAGTGAGCTGTACGAGCTTTACAACGACACGGACATTGTACAGCGAATTAAAGTACAGCGGTTCCGCTGGCTCGTTCGAATGGACACAAACGCTCCAGACCTGAAAGTATTCGACTCGAAGCCCGCTGGTGGTAGCAACGGAAGAGGAAGGCCACCTCTGCGTTGGAAAGATCAGGTGGAGAAGGACTTGGCTTCACTTGGCATTTCCAATTGGCGTCCGTTGGCACAGAAGCGAAACAGCTGGCGTGCTTTGTTGGACTCGGCCAAAATCGCCTAGGCGGTTACAGCACTAAACAAGAAGAAGAAGAAAAGGTATTTTACACTTTTCTTAAGGCCGGTTTTTCAATGTCTGGCTAACACTAACGGTGTTTAACCTGCAGTTAGTGTTAACCAGCCATTGAAAAACCGGCCCCTAGTCGTCTAACCTATCATAGCGGTTTACGTTCTCCCATGCAACGGCGAATTTCTATCGAAACAAAAAGCCGTACCAAGTCGGGTCTCTCTTATTTCCAGTGGATTAAGCAACCAATCTTAATTAATAAAATATGATACATAAGATAAGTTCCAGAATCTTAGATCTTACTGTATCCTGTTTTTTGACCATCAATACATTTTAGGGGTTTAGTTAGATGGAATGTGTTTCTTTATATGATATGTGCTAGCGGAAAGAACATAACAACAGCAACAACTTGTCGTGGAGTACTTTTAAGACCAACCATTTTTTTCATATGGTTTCTTATTTTCCCACATAATTTGTCACGAACCAGCTCGTTTTTTGTTTTATGAACCATTATTTCCGAAAGATTAATTACCTTTCCAGCAAAACAGCAAATCGCTGCACTAAACATGCATTTTCACTTTGCCGCATTCAGAGAATATTGCAGAATTCCCCTGTGAACTTTTAACATTGCCACAGACAATATGGAATACTTTGAAACAAAACTTTTAACAAACACGCCCGATTTAACAAATTCTTCCTAATCAAATACTTTGCTAGGAAAGCAGCTTAAGTGTTTAAATAAAAAATATTTTCTGAAAAAACGACCAACGAAATGGAAAAACAAACAAAACTAAGTCATAAAAACAAAAACTAAAATTTTTAATAAACAAAGAAACATGCGCACGCTCTTCACGCATTGCACACGCACTCAGAAGGGCTACAGCCTCGCTGACAAATAGCAACAGCACACCAGCAGAAACAACAACAACAAAAGTACATAAATCCACTTCCTACATAGAGCAGAGGTGACGAATGGCTTTGGCAACAGTTTTGGCACAAAAAGTGGAGCAGCAACTTGTCGGCGCAATGCTTGACAACATTTTTAGCGCAGCAGCCGCACAGCACAGCAAATACGACTACGAGTATCTGCCTCAACAACTAGGCTGACCCAATTTTGATGTGAAAAATGTTGGGCGCAAATTATGGAGGGCCAAGCGCCGCCACGACGCGTCGGTCTGCCTATAAATATGCACGAGCGTATATTTGAATTCCTGCGGCAGGTGTTGAGTAAAATGGTAACAGCAACAACAAAAAGAAAAGCAAATATGTATGAGCGAAATTAGGGCTGACAGCCTGGGCGTTGTAGCGAGTAATTTGTTCTCGTACTTTTTCATAACTCAAACGGAAAGCATGGCAGAGAAGGTCGAATTTGCAATTATTACTTTGGCATTAAAATCTAAAAAAAATTATGAAAGGAAAAAGAAAAGGCAATATCGTTTACATTGGATTGGCTTGGATTGGTTACTCTTCTTTTTTATAGATGTCATATTGACTTTTAAAGCGATTTGGCTGACTTTAAACATGAAAGCCAGGTAATTTCCTTTTGAGCACAAAAAAAATTATAAACGAGGTCAAGTACGCTTCACTGCTAGACGAGTTATGAGTAGTATTTGTACACGTAGGGAAAATTCCCTACATCTAGGGATTTTAGTCGAAAAAGTGAGTGTAGGGAAAGGACAGATTTTTAAAAATTAGTGAAATGTAGGGATTTTTCGAAAAATCAAAATTTTTATGCACATTTTTTTCGCTCAGAATGCATATATGCAGATCAGTTCATATGGCAACTTTTAATCAAGAATATATATGTTCGAATGGCAGCACTCAATCCGAAAAAGTGTTCGAATGGCAGCATGCAATCACCACCAATTATACAAAGCGGTGTTACTGGCGAATTAAGATTTTCTTTACGGTTGTACTGATTGTCAAAATGATGTGTTTGTTGTAAGTTTGTTTTGTTCTGATTGCCATTGTACGTAAAATAAGTTATCAATACAATTTTCTAGGTCAAAAAGCGCTCTTAAGAAGAAAGCAGCGATAACTTGCTGTACAGGAACAAACCTAATGGTGCCATTTCTACGCAGTGTTGACATTTTTGACATTTACTTGCAGCATGTATCAATATTTACTGTCTTCGAAATTTTGTTGCTAAGTAGCCTTGCAAGTAGCTCTGCAAGTTCGAAAATGTAAGTCTGTTAGTAAAAAAATGTGAATGTATTGAGTTGTTCGGTTAGTCAGTTATAAGGAATAATTAGGTAAAAATTTTAGAGAATTTTGTGGGGAAAAATTGTAATAACCGTAGGGAAAAGTAGGAGTTTTTTTTTGGTGAGTGGGGATTTTCCAAAAAAGTATGTACCATGACTGGTTATGGGTCATGCTAACTTCCAAAGTAAGGTGGACTTTGTGCAATACGAATGTTGTAGGCCAACCCTATTCGTGGGATTGAACAGGTAAACATGAAACCACTAAGTATGTAACTTTTATTTTATTAAACTCTACGAATCCCTCATAACGGAAGTTCTTGAATTAAAAAGAGAAGCCTTGAATACAAAGAAAATACGAAATCGAGAATGTTCTGTTAGAATTTGAAATGAATAACTGGTGCTTCACCGCAAAAAGTTTTTAAATAAATAACGTCTGTGTTGGCACACGTTTCGCGAAAAATCGTAGAGACTTGGGGCAGCATGCCTTGAATTGGAGAGATATTGGGCGAATCACTCGAAGGAATTTTAAATTTTAGCAGATTCCTAGTCCGACCAACATCCAAGTTATTTTCGCTGAGCTGAGATGAGTTGAGTTGAGTTAAGGTGAGTTGAAATGAATTTGGGTGAGCTGAGGTGAGTTGAGGTAAAGTGGTGAGCAACATAGTATGACATACATATCTTCATCTTAAGTTTTATCTTTATCCTTGTCTTTTTTTCTGTATCCCCCTATCTCTATCCTTTTTTATTTTTATCTTTATGTTCATCTTATTCTTAAACCGCTGTTCAGCACGTTTATTATTTAAGTCAGGGGTGCTCAACAAATTTAAGTTACTGAGCCAAACGACAACAACGTCAATATCAATTACAAAAACATCGTTTTGGGAATTACAAAAAATGTTCAACCCCACACTAACAGACCAATGATACAAGCATACAGATGCCAGCCAACATGAATGAATGTCGATCGATTTTTGAACGTGAAGATTTAGCTTGTCGTGCTTCCACGATATCTGTGATTGTTGTAAGTGAGCCAAAGTCAGCCACAGTGTTGTTGTTGTATGCCAACTGAATGTCATGGAATTTACTGAGCCAAACGACAACAACGTCAACACCAATTACAACAACATCTATCTGGGAATCGCAAAAAATATTTCAACCCCAAACTATGAAATAGAGCTAAGCAAATGCGAGTCAACGCGGGGCAGTATTGAATGAATGTCGATCGATTTTTGTCCCGTTGGTTTTTACTGAGACAACGCTTGCCGTGAACATTTTGCGTGTTGTGCTTCCACGAATTCTGTGTTTGTTGTAAGTGAGCCAAAGTGAGCCACAGTGTTGTTGTTGTGAGCCAATTGAGCTACTGGATGAGCATCCCTGATTTAAGTAGCAATATCAAAGCATAAGTTTAGGAGACATTTCCGCCCCCAATCATTTCCGTTTCATTTGCCTAGTTGATTTTTCATTTCACTTGTCAAAAAAACATAGAGCTCCAGCAAAGAGTAAGAGATTTCAGGTGCATGTCCGATGCAATGGTCCTCAGTTTAGATCAGGGACATAACAGTTATAAGTTTTATCGCAAAAGCTTTGCTCCATAACAGCTACTAGATGAGAAATATTTTTTATTTCACCGATAGGAGTTATAGCCCAACGTTTATTTGTAACGTTACCTGATAACTGTTATGTAGGAGAAATATTTTTTCCGTTGCTAAGAAGAGTTATTTTCCAACGTTTATTTTTTACGTTGGTTGATAAAATTTTTCTTTTATTTTCATCATCTTTATGTTCTTCTCCATCTCCGTCTTCATCAGTATCCTTATCTTACAACGTTTATCAGACAACGTAAAAAATAAACGTTGGGCAATAAGTGTTATCAAGCAACGTATAAAATAAACGTTAACTCCTATTGGCGAAGTAAAAAGTATATCTCATCTAATAACTGTTATAAAGCAACTTTTTCGTTAATTCTCAGAATTCCGGCAACGTTTTCAATTTGTAAATTCGAGATAAAAGTTATTTTTGGTCCCTGGTTTAGATGCAGTATGATGATCATAGACAGCATGACAGGTTTCATGAGCTATCGAGTCAACGCAAGATTTTTCCAAATTTGACTTTTTCAAATTTCCGTTATCCCTTGTAAAGCTTCATTTGGAGACACCTTGTTTCGCCGTTGTACCACTTCCGTTTCATGATTCATTTACTGAGAGAGAGTGTTCTCGAGAAAACCATTTAAGACAAGTAATTTTTTAGCAAAAAAAAAACAACCGACTTCAATTATGAAATAAAAACTTAGGAATTCCGTTAATTTTTTCATTATCTAATGATCTATACTAAGTCAAGTTAAGATGGGACCACCATTGAGGTACTACCTTTCGGATGAAAAAATAATTATCGAAAACGGTTAACGTCGTCCAAAAAAAATATATTCCGACGAATTGATAAATAAAAAAACTTTCAACGTGATAACAACCGTCTTACGAAGCAAATTCTGCTTATATAAAAACATGATGAATCATGATTCATCTCACTTAAAAAAACCTGTCATATACTATGTAACTGAAAATAATAATGTTATGTTTTTGTCTTTGAATCCGTAACTTCAGTGGGAGAGAACAATGTTTCAATGAACTGTCGGACGTAAGTTCCACAAAGATCTGCGATTTACAACGCTTCACATACATATCTAAGTATTTGATTCTATTTTACCGTTCGAATCAATTACGAGCTAAGGCACAGGGGACGACCAGGTCTACGAGTGTCATCATCTAGAATTTGAAGGAGGGCATCCACTAAACTAGCCAATATTTTTCTACTCAGCTCTTATTTAAATGAAAAAAAGTTTTCAGAAGGTGCAGTACTTTCGTTAAAGCCTATAAAGAAGATAATTGAAATACATACTTTAAATTTCTATTAAAAAATTCGGAAAGCAAACTTCGATGCCAAGTCTAATTGGAGCAGGCATACCGACAAACTCCCTGCCTATTACAAACCAAATGCAATGCTATTTAGAGCGCTTTAAAAATAACCACAAATTTTCTGTTTTAAATGCTCAAGGTGACATCCGCCTATTCTAGAGTCTTGTTGGTGTAAATATAAAAATACATGTGTGCATTTTCCAAGCAATGCAGCGGCAGTAAAGTGCTAAGAGACGCTAATGACATTCTGATATGCAGCAACTGCATGCAACACAGCCAACGAGGTGTTGATAATGAAATGAGCTAATTTGTTGCATTAAGCGTGCACATAGCTCTTCGCTACGAAGAGTGTTCTCAGAAACCAGGAAGCGCAGCAATTAAAGTTAAAAAAGAGAGAAAAAAGTTAAAGGCGCTAGTTTAAGTGTCAAGAGATTCTATGACATTTATAGCCACTTGGTGCAGCGACATACATTTGATATGCGCCGCACTGCAGTTAAAATATACAAAACTTTGCGGATGCTTAGTGAAAAGAAAGAGCGGAAATTTATGTGTGAATTCCGTTCATAAATCATTCGGGTGAGAAAAGCGGAAGCTTTTTGGGGTAGCATTGGATGAAAAGGAAGTTGGGCAACATCAACACCAAGCAGATATTTATACAATTACATATGTGTTTCTACACATAACGAGGAGACAATAAGTTGGTTACTTAACTTGTGAATTTTGAGCAAGTTGCAACACACAGCAGCGCTAAATTTATGCGGTAAAAAATATAACTTTTCATGCATTAAAAATTCACATAATTGAATTGCAAAGTTCACAAAATGAATATTTCATTAGATGTGCAGAGTTGAAAAGTAAGCCGCGTTGGGACTTTTTGGGTAATAGTTTGTATGTAGGAACATACATATGCCTGTGGTATTCTTTGAATTAATTAATAAGGTAGGCAGTACGAATTAATTATCTACGTTTAAAATTTATCCAAAAATTATCTCTAAAAGCGATATAATGAAACTTATTTTAAAATATTTGTATTATGGCTGAAATGTGGTATAGGGGGCATTTGCATATGCAGTTACTGTTGCCCGGCTAACATCAGTTCCTACCAATAGCGATGGAGCTTCAGTGTAACCACTCCGACACATTCGGTTTTAGAGCTCACTGAGGTCTGCAGCGTACATATGCTCACCGTGAGGCGTGACTGCAAACCGATGTCTGTCTTGGAGCAAGCGGTTAGCTATATAAAGATGTCCAAAAAAACTACAACAACCTGGCAAACGTTTTAAGAACTATGATTAGAGGGCATCCAGCTGTTATGTATGGTTCCTTATTTTGGAAGATGCCCTTGAACGCATTTTTAATGTTCTCGTGAGATCAAAGGCATATATCAGCGATGCCACCCAAGAGATACGATGGATGGGTCAAGTGAGCTTATGATGTTTATTACAGCAGCCATATAAATGCGCGCAAGTTCGAAGTCGGAATTGGGTGGGACTTCATCGCCAAGTACTGTCGTTCAATCCGGTGAACGATCGTCTCGCTACAATTCGCATAAAGGCGGTATTCTTCCATATATCGCTCATTTGCTCCACGCTACGAGAGAAGAAAAAATAATCTATGAAAAACTCTTAGTTCGTGGCGTTGTCAACGCTAAAAACCTGCTTGGCGACTGTAATGTCAGAGTGGGGCCCGATATATGGTAGTCCGCAGCACCAGGTTCCACAAGGCTCCACAAGGCTGCGCAGGTATCACCGATTCAATCATGTTATCATAGATGGAAGGAAGGCTTACAGCGTGTGAGATGAACATGCGATTCGAGGACCTAACTTTGACAGGGATATCCATATTTTTGCAGCTAGGATTGGCATCCGCCTCTGTACAGCGTCCTAAAAAACAATGCATAGGCAGCCAACAGATTCGACTTCAGCTCTCACTTGGGCTCTCCTAGAGCACTTTTTGATGCACAGACCGCTGCCGACAGGGCCACACTGCGATTGGGCGCAACGCGACGTATGCGATAGGGAAGATAGACTTATTCTAAATAAATAGAAAATAAGAGGATAGATATCGAAGTGCTTGCCCACCGTCGAAGAACTTGTTGGGCCTTATCAATATTGCTTTAGACCTGGTAAATCCAGCATTCAAAGCCTGTATCCACCTGGTAAATCCAGCATTCAAAGCCTGTATCCACCATACGCCAAATATTGAAAAATACCCGCGAGAATAGGATCTACACACACCATCTATTAGTACATTTCCAAGCCATTTTTCGAAGATCCGAAAGAAGTTGACGTGTGAGGTGTTGCCTGAATTTGATATATCGGCGAAGTTAATACGTCTTCGTGAAATAACGTAGAGAAAAATCACTAGCCAGAATGCGTAAGAAATTTTCTTAACCATTTGATACCAGATGAGAGTTCAGAAAAAACGATTTCTTAATTTTGGAGAAGATAATACGAGCTGCAGAACTGAACTGCTCAGTTGCAATCGCTCTTACCAGCAAGTTGTACTCTGGACTCATTAGGCCATTGATCAGTAAAGACCTCTCTCGACGAACAAAAATCATACTTTAAAGTTCTCTCATGTATGGCTCAGAAGCGTAGACGATGGCATCATATGATGAGGCAGTGCTTGGAGTGTTCGAGAGCAAGATTCTCTTTAAGATGTATGGCCTTTTACTCATTTTTAACGACGGGTTGCGAAAAAATAGAATGATGAGCTGTATGAGCTTTCCAACGATATTGACGTAGCGCATACAAATAAAATATAGCACCTCCTCCATTGGCTGGCCCATGCCGTACAAATGAATGCAAATAGTTAGTTTTACTCCGTGTTTCTAATTGGCGCCATCTAGCGAGAAGAAAAACTGCTGGCGTGCCTTGTATATAGAAAGCAGCCCAACTCATTCAAGCGGTCTAGGTTCCAATTAAGTTTAAGATTATTATCAATAAAATCAAGAAAAATATTTACATAAATGCAATAAGAAATCTCTATGAAAATTTCTTCGTTTTTTTCTCTGCTCTTCACTTAATAAGATCAAAAGGAAGAGCTTCAATGCCCATTTTGCCGACTGGGCATTGTTTAAATGTTTATTGCCATAAGGAAAAAATTAAAAAAGTATGTAAAAAATTGTACACTTAAGCCAACATCGAATAAGCTGCCTGCAAGTTTATTCGCTAACTCACATACATGTACAATGTACATTGTACATATGGCACGTACATATACTTTGTATACATAGCACCAGCGCATATGAACAGGAGCATGAGAAGCGAGC
Organism: Rhagoletis cerasi; assembly: GCA_029783565.1. Classification (NCBI taxonomy): domain Eukaryota; kingdom Metazoa; phylum Arthropoda; class Insecta; order Diptera; family Tephritidae; genus Rhagoletis; species Rhagoletis cerasi. Next base: position 6,353 of record JAPVRG010220981.1, on the reverse strand, counting down.
AACATTTTAACTGCCAATAAATTTAATTTTCAACAGGCGCGCAACATGTCGCAATGTGACTTAGGTGCACTTTAACAGCTGAGTTGCTAGGAACCCAGCAGGCCACAATCAAATAATCTAAAAGAAATTAAAAAAATGTATAAAGCAAACGAGCAGCATAGATAAACGAAAGATCGGCCGGAAATTCACAATAAAGACTAAGACCAAACGCATTTACGAGTATGTACATGTGTCAACAACAACAACGTAATACAACTAAATGTAGCCCAGAATAAATACCCCGCAAACATTTTCAGAGTGCTCAGAATTTATGAGTCCGAACACCGCAAACATTTTCGGAGTTATGAGTCCGAAATGAGTCCTATATATGTGAGGCATATGAGTCTCAAAAACAAAAAAAAATTACGACTCATAAATAAAACATTTAGGGCTCATATATAATTGAAATTGTGAGCCAAAACTTTGTGCTAATAGAAAAACAATACAGATTTGGAATTTATATCTGAACTTATTTATGTACATATGTATATAGCTATGAAAAATAATTAAATAATGAAATTCATCAAATTTTGCTGCAACATCCGTTTTTTAAGGTATGTTAACATATATGCACATACATACATAGCTGATGTTTTTATTGCTTTGCAGAATCCTATAGAAGCTTTATGAAAGCTGGTTATATGAAGATCACACAGATAGTGAAATAAGTGCAAGTAAATAAATACTACGCCAAATAGTGAAATTTATTTAGATTTTCTGGAAAATTATTTATACCAGCTTTTACAAGAAGTTTCGTTAGCAACGAGGCAGACAATGTGGTTACAAAACGACGGACTTCCAGCTTATTATGCTATTCAAGTACGGCGACATTTAGACGGACGATATCCGCAACGATGGACTGGACGCTTGGTTCCCATTTAATGGCCACCTAGATCCCCGGATTTAAATTCTTTAGACTTTTTTTGGGCTGCTTCAAAGACTTGGTGTATAGAACTACAATTACCACCATCGAACAGCTGCGAGAGCACATCAATTCAACCGCCGAACAAATAAAAAATGAGAATTACGCACACTGAATTAAAAGATCGTTTATTAAGAGATGTAGGATGTGTATTAGGGTTGAACGCCGACATTTTGAGCATATTTTATAATAAATAATAAAATAATACAGAAACACATTATGCTGTTGCTATTTGTCCCATATAACAAAAAAAAGTTAAACTTGTATTATTTGAATTTTTTCCGAAGACATCTAAATAAGCATCCTTTTAGATTCAAATCGTAATAACAAGAGCAGAAAGTATTAAAGGTTATAACTTGTATACCATTTTGGGATCCTTATTAAACACGTAAATTTTTAATATAATTTCCACAACTTGCGTAGTATAAATTTTTTTCACCACCTATGGTCGAAAGTAGAGGTAGAAATTAGTTCAGGATCAAAATTTTGTATTGGAGCTAATTTTTAAACATTTTAATAGCAATTACTGAAAATGTGTTGTATTCCATCAATAGCGGAATAAGTTAAGGTAAAAATAAAAAAGACGCCACTTAAAAAAGTTTTTATTTGTAGAAACGGCATGAAAAAAATCCACCGAAGGTTAAGATTTTTCAAAAATATAAAAAATTCAAAAAATCTCGAAAACACTTTTTATAAGTTTATATCTTTTTATTTGGTAGACCATAATGTCGCGCACTGGCGGTTGAAGGGTTATCCATGACTTCCTGGACACCCTGTATATGTATGTATGTAAGAAACAAAGTTTTGCAGAATATTTATTGAAAAAATGGTGTTAGTAAATTCACAAAAAAAACTTTCAAATATACTCTCAAAATTAGGTCAAAAAACATTCAAATATAACTCCGAAATGAGTCAGAAATTGTTCATATATGAGCTCAATAAGAGTCTAAAAAGAGTCCGAAATTAGCCGTATATGAGGGCAATAAGAGTCACATATGACTCATATAGAGGCTCATTTGGTGCATGAATTTAGGTAAGTACCTACATTTCGGACTCTTAAACGAGCTCATTATGAACGTAAAGGCTCCAAAATAGGACTCCTTAATGACTTTTTTATGACTCAAAATGTTTGCTGGGTAGGTATGGTTGTAAACAAGTGTGCATATCTAAGTGTATACTTATGTCATTTAAAACAATAAAACTCAACATTGAAAATTCGTAAATTGCACTCGTTTTCGATGAGTGTGAGAATTTTGTTTTAAATAAAATTACTCAGGAGACACACGCCGCGGAGAAAGAGGTCAACTGCATCTCCAAACACTTAAGTGCAAGTATGTAGCAGCAAACCGCTCGCTCCAGATTGGCGCATAAAAGGAAAGACAACACAAAATTGTTGAACATAAAAAGTAATCATATTCTAAATATGCCGAGCATGTTATCGTGACGCCTAAATTATGTTGATAGCCAACAACCGGGAAGACTTCAGCGATAGTTATGAATTGCTGGTCGTGGCTGGTACGCTGAGTCATGGGATTAGAGGATTATTTAAATGCATACCTATGTATGTATGTACATACATGTGTCTGGGAAGGTGCATACTTCTCTATTGAAATATGCATTTTTTAATTGCCACTAGCGAAGCTTCTAAATAGAGGTAGAAACAAAGAATGTAGTATATGTATTTCTGTGTGTATATGTACAAACATAAATGATTTCGTGAATATAAATAATAAGATTAAATCGTATGAGCAATGAAGACACCATACAGCGCCACCAAAAAAGGCAGACACTGAAAACAGATTCATTTAAGGTGTATTGCCCCAACAGAAGTACCACAGTTCATTTAATTCTTTTTATAGATAGATAGCCTATGCCCCCATCCGTTTTGCAATATTAACCTTGTCACTAACCGTCAGCACCTACAGAAGCCTAAGAGCCACAGACTGGGATTTATACAATGTACTTCTTCTACCTCCTCTTGAACTCAGCCACTGTGAACTCCTACCATTAATCCTGTCCAGAAGTCACTAAGCTTAAAAACACGCGGACGCTATGTTGGAACAACAATCTGGTTAAATTTGGGTCAAAAGTACGTAATATCTTTATTGGAGCTAAAAGAACCGGTGAATGGGAGACGTGCAACCATGCCCGCCCTGAGTAGGAAAATAAACACATGTACTCACGGACCTTTCAACAAGAATCCACAATAATGATCAACGGCTCCTAAAATAACGCGATGGATCCTTCTCGAACAGCTGCAGGGAAAATAATATGCCTATCTTTCAGGAATATCTACGATCCAAGCTCCTCAGAGTCTCATAAGGAAAATTGAAAACATGGAAAACAAAGAGGCGTGGTCAGGTTGTTTACTGCGCGTAGATTTTACCTTGGATAAAACGACATATTTCCTAATAGACAATTTCGTCCAGTGCAAATGGAGTTGGCGTTGCTAAATGCCGCTGGATAGCAGGCGCCCTTAAAAAAGAGTCAGACTTCCACCTACGAAGGGACGCCCGCAGGGTGGACTGATCTCCCCACTATTATGGTCCATCGTAGTAAAGCACTTCGTTGTGCAGGTCTATCTCCCTTTTAACCTGCCGAAAGCTATTGGGGGCGAATTGTGGTATCAAACCCAAATTGGCTAAATGGATGTACGGCACAATTTCAAAACACATACATATTAACATATGTTGTTCCCGTCTGATGGAAAAAGACAGAGGGAAAGTACAATGACTAGCCTGCTTGGAAATAACTGGTGCGATGATAGAAACACAAAAAAGGCTTTCGAAACACATCTAGACTTACCTCCTCTACACGTTGCAATCAAGAATGATGCTATAATTTTCGCAGAAAAACTCACCTCGGGGGACAATATGGAAGATAAACAGCTTATGTATCCATCCATTCAAAGGCTGTGCCTTTCGAAGTGTAGCTTCACACATTTTCAATGCCTTTCTCTAACAGAACCGACTAGGACAATGAACATCCAAAACCCCGGAAGGATAGCTAAATTTGGCATGGGACAAGTTGATTCTGTCTCTGTCTGGAGTAAAAACCCTCATTCAGTTTTCTAAGCACTGGCCGCTGCAGGCTAATAAAGCACTTTTCTTTAATGCACGTTGTGTTACGGAGAACCGAAAAAATCAGAGCACACTATGTGCCACTGTGAAGTCCTTACCAGGCTTCGCTCACTAGGATCACCGTACCTGACTTGACGTAAATGGTACTTCGTCTATGGATGTCTTTAAAGAAGATCTTTAACCAAATAAAGAATTGTTAGGTTAAGTTAGGTTAGGTTTAAGCGGCTGCCTTCATCCCTTGTTGGAGAGAGGCACACTTATACCCTGTGGGTCCATTGTCATAAATACCCGCTTCACTTAGGTCGGCCAGACAGGCAAAGAAGTGGTGGTGAAATGAGCCTCTTCTCGCCTACGAAAAGGCAGGGCAGTGGCAGAGGTAGTGTGCCACACTCTCAATTTCTTCTATGTAGCGGCAACTTCGACAGAAGTCATGGCAAACTGTCAAACCCATTCTGCTAGCATGCCTTCCCATTAAGCAGTGGCCCCTAATGATACCGGTCACCAGCCTTAGTAGAGGGCGTTCTAACTTAATGAGTGTGTCGGATCTTTTCTTGTTGAGGCTGTGGCAGATTTTTCGAGTCGTCCCACACGTGGGTTCATCCGACCATCCTTATGCCCGCTGCATGAGAAGAGTTGACGTCAGACAGGGTGGTTCCCTTCCTCGCAATCTCGTCCGCTACTACACAGTTGCCTCGAATATCTCTGTAGCCTGGCACCCACACAATGTGCAGAGGTTTAATGAGAGGTCCTTCGAGTGTATCCTACTACCCACTCTTAGATTTAATTTAGAGCCATCCGTGTAGATGGCTGTGGAGTTAACTTGCAGGCCCCGAGGCCGAGTCGTCCTCCCATTCCTTCCTCGTAGAGATGCGCATGGAGAACTTGTTCTCGAGCTAAGCGGTGGTGTCGTGTAATCTGGGGACCTAAACGTATCGGGGTAGTTGGTAAGAATGTTGGTGTGACCGAATCTGATGTATTTTCATTTTGACAGTGCATTTAGTCTTACCGCGTTACAGCTCGCTTGTAGCTTCCCCAAAAGGTCTACGGGCAGAAAGTTTAGAAGTATTTCCATTGCTTTGGTGGGTGTGGATGTCAGCGCACCTAAGACCAGCATGCATGCGGCCCTTAGAATTTTGGTAAGTTTAGAATTAGTGAGCGACTTGTCCAGTGATGTCCACCAGACTGTGACGCCATCGAATAATATAGGACGTACCACTGCTGTATAAATCCAGTACACAGTATGGGTTTTGAGACCCCATTTCTTGCCTATAGCCGTTTTGCAGGCGTAGAGGGCTATAGTAGCCTTTTTGGCCCGCTCCTATACGTTGCGATGCCAGGTCAATTTCTTTTCCAAGATGACGCCCAAGTATTGCACTTCATTAGAGAGCGACCGTTTTTGCCGGGTTGGCGTTCAGTCCGCATTCTTTGGACTAGGTACCCACGACACTCAAGGCGTTCTGCAACAGTTCGCCCAGTACTTGTAGGTATCATCAAAAATAATTTGTTTTGAGTTTACGCTCCCTAAGCATCTCCTTAATGAAGCAGCACTCTATTAGCGAATGACCCAGGAGGAGGAACGTGAAGTTGAAGAACGATTTGTGAACAGTATGTGTAAGATAAAGGTGAGGATTCTAATTAAAAACTTTGAATATGCCACTCTAATGTCCTCCGAGAATATTTAATGTACTGCGTACAAAAGTCAAATACTCGTATTTCACTGCCATAATTTGCAAAAAAAAAACAACCACACTAACCACGACAAAACTAAAATTAGTGCCCGAGCAAAGCGGCAGATGCAGAGAGTTGCATTAAAGTCTTGTGACATACATTTTAAATGCGTTTATTTCGGCGGAAATATATGCACTTGTGTTTATTCAAGGGAGTGTGCAACGATTTTTTTGTTTATTTATGCAACCGCAATGCGAATTTATTTTTGGCTATGGAAAATTAGCGCAATCAAACGCAAAATATGCCACATTGAGCTTATTGCCTTAAGCTTTATTGCATTTTTGCGTTGTTGTTGTTGCTGTTGTTGTATGTATTGACGTCAAAAGCGTGCCAGTAAAAACAATGGGGTTAGCAAAAAATTAACGCACAAAACCACAATGCAAATGCGTTCAACTTTACTGAGTAAAAGTATATAAATATGTGTAAATCTAAACATGAAAATTATGCGTAAATGCACACACAAGGAAATGCACTCATGTACATAGACATATTTGTAAATGCATCTGTAAGTATGTGATAGACACACAAGCGCATGCGTTTTTTGCATGAATGCAATTTTTAATGTTTCTGTCTGCCTCAAATTT